>LGUA01000663.1:0-12531 GCA_001660665.1 Emergomyces africanus | reverse complement strand
TTTTTTTGTTTTTTTTTTTTTTTTTTAAACGCAAAATACGGAGTAGAAACGTCATAGATACTTCCCAATAATAAAATATTGTCGTAAAGAGATTGACACAAGATAAGGCGGCGGGTGAGCTTAAATTAGACGAGAAGCGCAGATTGATATAAAGGATTACGAAAAAGAGTTCAATCAGCCGGTTCAGTTTTTTGAAGGCCGGGGAAGGTTTCAGGGCGATGTTAGTTAAGCTTTGAAAGGGAGGCCTTGTTTTGCTCAGAGTTGTACTTTTTTGGGATAGCCAGAGACTCAAGAGGCTTAGAAACTCCAGCAGCAGGAAACGTCACCTGTCTGTTTTTTATTTATTATTTATTTTTTTAATTAATTGACCCGCCTGCAGGCGAAATCCCTGCCCCAGGTTTAGGCCCCTAACTCCAAGTGGAAGGTAGGCTAACTTTTCTCATATGAAATTTGGGTTAGTTCGAAGCTGTGGTGTGTCCCTGAAGTCCTTTTCGTAGCTTCGCCGCCACCAACGAGACTTTGTTGTTTCAAAGAGTAAAATAATAAAAAAAAGTAAAAATAAAAATTTGATGTCAATAAGTTTTTCTTTTTCCCCCTTTTTTAGCCCCATGCTTTAACCCCAGGCGGCTAGCTAAGGGGCTTTTGCAGGCGATTTTTTTTTTTGGTTGAACTGAAAATGGACTTAGTGCTGGCTGACCTGCAGATGGAGAAATTCGGTCAACCGCCACAACCATGATATTATTCGCCAAACAAAAAGACCCCAAAGTGCTATCTATCCACGATGCTGAGTTTTTTGCCAAAAAAAAAGCCACGCTGCAACAGGGGCCCCATATGGCAAAACTGCCGCTATCATATTTTCGAAAATGCTGCCCAGTCTCGCACGTGTTTTGAACTGCATGATTGCGTCCAAGGGCTCTGCATTATTAACGAACACTTGGTTGAATGTTTTATCCTCAATATTCTCAATTATTGCAATCAAATATTTTTCAATTGTTTCTCTATTTCTGTTGCACTTGTTGTACGGAGTCTTTAATTAATATATTCTCTTTCCGTTCTTCCCTTTCAAAAACTGTGTTGCGTGAATGTAACATGGATGTTTGTCAAGTGTATGGAGTACTCCGTACTATATGTATATAGAATAAAATTAAAAAATAAATCGATTTTTGGCCTTCTTAAATTTTTGTCCCCCTTTGAGGCTGCTCATGGTAGAATGTAGGTATATGTATTTTATCAGCCAGCCTGAATGTACTGTACATACGCAATCACATAAAACAGATGTTACGCAGTTTAAAAATATTTCATAAATGCACGACAGTCCTTTCTTCAAACCGGAGAAGAAATCCCCAAAGGGTGAAGGGGGAGCAGCCTGTTCTAGATTGAGTTGAGAGGAGCTTCGTGGCGGCTTTTGGCCCATTCCCCTGAAAGCGTGTAACTTTGCTAGAGGGTGCATGAAGAAGAAGAAGAAGACCCTTGATCAAAGCGACATGTTAAACTCGCATCTTGGACAAGGTTAGCTATTGTTACTGGCTCAGTGCGTAGCTCAAGGTTTGAAGTTTGGCAAAACAGTCTTTAATTAAATTCGGTAGTTAGAACGGAGTAGACGGTAGTAGAGAAGAGCTTGGGCTATCTGCTTATTTTCCTCCTCCGTCCTGTTGTACTTCCTCTGTATCCCATTGCATCCCCTGGGCCACCCCCGGGGGGTCGGCTGTTCGAGCTGGCTATTTTATTTTTATTTATATTTCAATCCCGACCAATACATCCGACTGCCACGTGGGAGCACAGGATGCAGACATATTGAACCACACCACACCACACCACACCAACCCTTCCCCCAAGGGTTGACCAGCCTTTCATTCCCCTCTGTGCAGAGCTGCAAGGGAAGAACAGTTTTCTTTTTTTTAATTTTTTCTTCTTTTTTTTCTTTTTTTGCGGAAAAAGGCTCGTTCGGGGTGTCGTTGCCACAAACCCCCTTTTTTGCTTGCTACGATTTGCCAATATGGGATATCGAACACTGGGGGATATGCGAACGGTAGGGAGTACAGGGTGACCTAAAGAAAAAGGAAAAAAAAAAAGAAAAAAAGAAAAAAGAAAAAGAAAAAGGAATTTAGTAGGCTCATGCGAAGCTCCATTATTCCGGGCCAATTATTCGACGTGTGGATACGACAATCAATTAAAATTCTCTCTCTGTCTTTTTTTTCTTTTTTTTTTTTTGTGCAAAACACGAAATGCCACATGGCATTGGATCTTTTCAAAGCGGCTTAAGGCTGGGTTTGGATTCAACATTTTCAAACTTTGATATGAGATTTTTGCTCCGAAGCTACCGTCTAATTCGCCAGTAGCAGGTTTCAAAAGCGCAAGCCATTTAGTCTCTCGATCTGAACATCTTTTATCGCACTGATACGGAGTACTCCGTACACGGGGACAAAAAAGAAAAAAGTAAAAAAAAGAGAGAAAAGGAACAAGGGTTGCGTGTTTTGGCTCGCCGCTAGCCACATGCCCTAAATATCAGATTCAGCCCTCTTTTGCTGTTTTTCTCTTCTTTTTTACTTTTTTCTTTTTTTCTTTTACTTCTTCTTCTTCTTTCTGGCGCTATTTCTTTTCCTTATTGTTCAAAAGAGTCCTTCACGACCAATTGAAAAGAGCTCGCGGGATATGACCCATCATTTTCAATATCAGTCTGTAACCTGTCCGACACTGGAAGAGACGTTCTAGTGAAAAGGGAAGATGAAGAAAAGGCCATAAGTGCCATGGATGTTCTCTCACTTGGTCATATGACGGATATCATTAGCTCCACGTACGGAGTATTCAATTTGTGGTGGCGCATCTAGAGAATAAACTGGCCCTTTTTTTTTTTAAATCGTCGGCTATTGTTGGCATATTGTGCCCCCATCTCAATGGCTTTCCTCCTGGATTTTTCGCTGTTAAACCAAGGGGGGCTACTGCGTAAGTCAACACCAAACAGGCGATAGTGTGACTTTCCTTGGAGCATTTGCCGGAAAGAATATAGGCTCCTCCGCTTTTTTTCGGCAGACGGGGATTTTGTGTGGGCGTTTTTTCGGATGCGAATGGGGGCATCATTTCATATCCCACGTGGCACTCCACATGGTGAAACCTAAACCTACAACCCATCTATTCATTCGTAATTCGATTTTAGCTGGTGTTGGGTTGTTCCATCAGAGTCAGCACGGACATAGTAGGGGGAGAAGGAGAGGGGGGGGGGGGGGTGGGCCAAATTCAGAAATTATATACGCAGTACTCCGTACGGAGTACGGAGAAGAAGATTTGAAAGGTTAAGCTTGATTGCTATTCGTGGTTGGCATAGTTTTGAGTTTGGGCCCTCCAAAATTTCTATAGCAATCTGATTAATTGGATTGGATTGTTACATTAGATGTTCCCATCACGGCTTATTTGAGCGGGATTCCGAACGTACAGGAGGGAATTTGGATCCTGCGAGGCAATGCGCGTCATCTACAAACTCAGGGAAAAAATGGAGGCTGACACCAGCTTACTTGCCATATTTTCAAATTCCAGGCGTGGACTCGGACAGAAGTGAGTACCCCCGATAATAAGGGAGGTAACACGGCTTTTTAGAACCGGTGGGTTATACAATACAATGTCCCTAACATTGGCGAACAAAATAAAAAAATAAAAACGAATAGGTTTGCTATCCAGATACGTGTCTATAGTTTCTTCCCGTGTCCATATTCTATATCCCTTTTTACATCTAGATATATGCGTAAATAAACACGCCGATGAACGAAATGAAGATAATGATGTAAAGCAATTATAGATAGATGGATAGAAAACAAAGCCACAAATACGTATAAAAAAAACTTCACAGAATCCTTATGCCTCTCTCCACCACCGTCCTAGTGAACCAACACCACTATCCCCAACTCCATCGAGCACCTCTTCAAAACTAATCTCGATCCTAACCATCCTACCATCTCCCGTTCCACTTCCTCCACCAATAGGTACCACAAGCCCCCAGTTCACCAATCGCTCCCACGCTTCTCTGGCAACATCTTTACCCCATACACGCCCGGGGGTTGCAGCTGCACCAGATGCGGATGCAGATATTTTGGCAGAGGTCAACAGGCGGACATACTCCGCATAAACAGCTGGGAAGGATAGGACGAGGGGAGCCGGGGTTTGGGATTGGGAAACGTTGAGGCCTGGTTCGTGTAGGGCAGTTAAGCGGGTAGCGGCCAGGAGGAGAGAGAGGGGAAGGGAAGTATTGCTTGTTGAGGAAGTAGAAGGGGGAAAGGGGAGGCATGCCGGGTCCGGACAGGAGAGGGTTTGAGAATAGAATGATTTTGGTGTGGGGGGCTGCAGGTTTGATGAGTTGCTGGATGTCTGTTGTAAACTATGGAAGAGGGTAGAGATTGGGATGAGCGCGCTGGCGAAAAAGTCTTTGGGAGACTTGGATTGGTGGTAAATTCTTTGGAGATGAGTTTCAAAGGCGGGATCAGCCCAAAGATTCTATACAAAAGGACCAGAATGTTAGCGACGAGAAACCACATAAATTCGGAATTTAGGGCTGAGCCAAAAATGTACCTGGAGATACTCATTCCATCCGTCAAGTAACAGTTTACCTTCGACAGATTTCAAATCATCTAGACCAACAACAGGTAGCTCCTCTTCCTTTACACTAATCCCCGCCTTGCATATATCTGAAAATTCATTAAGTGTCCTCGGACGGGGTAGAAACACGTATCGATGGCTAAATCTGCTTTTCACCCTCTTCTCCAGATACTCTGTGACATCGACCTTTGTCGTCAATCCCAAGATGGCCACCGGAGCTTTTCTCGCTTGAGCAATATCAAAAAGGTTGTACAACAAGGTCTGGCGCGGATGATGAGCAAATAGGTCGAACTCATCCAAAACAATGATGACAGACTTCGCCGTAGCGATGGCATTGGGGTCCTCTGAGACCCCGAAGAGCTCTTCCGGATGTGAGAGAAGAGCCAGCAATGAAGCCATTGTATCAGCATAGCTGATTGTTTTACTCGTGTCATCCTCCGTGTTCATTTCGCGGCCTAGCTGTCGCCAAATCTCCCTCAATGCAATCCGGTCATCTGTGTGAATAAATCCGTTCAAACGCACGACGTGGAAATCATCACTGTGGTTATTTGCCAAAGATGAAATGACGGCTTCCACAACGGCAGTTTTCCCACAACCCCTCGACCCAAGGAGAAGCAGCGAATTGCCTTCTCCTGCTACAACAGTCTGCTCGACCAGTTGATGAACTGTTTGATATTGGGAGTCTAGACACTGGAGTGGAATGGGATGTTTGCCCGTAAGTTTCTTGAGAATAAAAGTTGCCAGAGCTTCAAGATATTTCTCCAGCCTGTTTCCTTCGCATAATGTTTTGAACTCGTAAGCGTATTGCGGTAATTCTTCGAGTTCGGCCGTAGATGTGTCATTGATCACGAGATCCTGCTGCAACTGTAGAGCAGACATATTATAGTCACTCTCCTCCTCGTCCGCTTCTTGTGGTGTAGACGGGTTTAAGTCTAACCCATTTGCAACTCGAGTTCGTAAATCTTCCCCCATCACGTCCCCATCGTCACTAGGCACTTCCCACACCTTCTCCTCCGCCTTTGATTCCCTATTCTTATTTGGAGCAGCTCGCTTGTTTTTTAGCTTCGATAATCTTCCCACATCCTCGTTGTCATCTGGTCCCGCGCCAGTCCCAACTTTAGTCCCGTTCGTTGTTCTCCCTTGCCGTTTCAGTTTGGAAACGATCTTGGCACTCTCGCCGTCTTCTCGACTCTTCTCCTCTGTTGGTCCCTCTCTCCTCCTCGTCCGAGGAGACCGCTCCGCCTTCTCGCTAAGCTCAATCTCTGCATACCGTTTGGGAGCACTTCTCAGCCGCGTACTAGACCTCAAGCTCCGGCCAGACGACCTTGGAGAAATCTCCAGCTCCTCCTTATCATTGTCCCCCCGGCTTTCTTCGCCTCCATCCTGTTGCCAATCTGCTTGCCTATCCGGCATTCGGCTCACCCCCCCAAGCTCAAAACTCACACCATTGACCTTTTTCGCACTTGTTGACACAATATTCATAATATGCCCACCAGCTGAAGGCTCTTCCTCTCCGCCTTCAGCCACTCCGCCAACTTTCCTCCGTTTCAAAGGGCGTGAGGGACCCCCAAAGTCACCCATTATTGCCCTATCGGGATTTCAATCAATTTCATGAGCGAAACCAAATCACTTTATCCAGCAGCGTTGGTATACGAGTTAGCACGAAAAGCAAAATGCACTGGCACCCCAATTTGAAAAACAGGTAATGGCCGTGGCAAAATGCTAACTGTTCGTGGACGGGGGTAGGTGTATGGATTTTTCGTTCCGTATCGATTCGTTCCCTTTTTTGGCTTGCGAGAAATGGAAGGAAATAACGAGCGGGATATCAATAGAGAGCGGGATTCGGTGGGATGGATTTTGAGAAGTGTTTTGTAGCCACTTCTTATCCCGAGCTTTTCTAAAGATTGACAGATTAATGGCCTAATGTATAGGGGTGCGGAGCTGTGGTCATCATTTGAGTAGGGTTGAGGTTCCACGCGCCTGGTAACGCGAAATCATGTGACTTTGAAGCCCTAACCCGATTTTCTGAAAAAGGAGTATTTATTAGCACTGTCTATATAGTACGGAGTGCTAACTACTATTTTATAAAATTAATTATTCATGTCTGCTATGCGTCCCTACAAAGCAGGCATCCATGATAGTGTCATTACGCTATGTTACTGCTGAACGATTTTGAAGGTCTATTAGTAGTATGCTACTTGGCAAAAACCCTTTGGGTTTCTTCCGCTCCGCTCAAGTCTTTTAGGTAAAGCCTGTGGATTGAACAGTTGTATAAATATTAGCTGCAGATACAGAGCTATACTATACTTTACAGGAATGAATACGTAGAGCTCTCAAACTTCAGCCGGGTTGTCTACTCCAGAGGTAACTGTCACTTGCTCCCCTCGAACGGGTTCCTCCCGGTTTGAATTCACTGTTGGGGTTCGAAAAGTCACTGTTTTGGTCTTTCGGAAACAACATTGCAGGATAATGGTACGATAGACCAGACCAATACAACGTAAGCTTGCTGCAGCAATGAAACCAGGAGCGGATATACAAGAACGTGTAGGTTTCATTTGACCCCAATTTTCGTCTGTGTTTTCGACAGCGGAGTTTTCTATGACGCGGGAGGGATGGCTGTTAAATTAAACCCATTAGCGTTGATTACCTTCTCAGACTCTGTTGGCTGGCGGACTTACATGTCATACTCCAGTTGTCGATCAGGTGAAGTACTTGAAGCAGTGGAGTAGAACGTATTGGTAACTCGGGGAAGCTTCCCTCCTTGGTTTTCTCCTAGATGTGGAAGAAATGAAGGGCCCGAGGCGTATTTATTCACAGCGTTCATTTCGTCTAGCACCGAAGCTCCACGGTTGAGGTCATTGAGGTCACCGTTTTCAGATGATCCAATATACGTCTGGTCAATCAGGGAATTCAGTAAGCCAGATCGATTCAAAGATGAAAGCTAAATTTGGTTTACTTACGGGAAGTCGTGCGGCAAGCTCGGACGCATCGCCACAGGGAAGTTGTCTGACAGTACCGTGCTCATCGACCATACCAAGGTGTGGTTTTCGCGTGAGGATTTTTGTCTATGATATTAGAGTCGGCTACAATATCACAGCTTAGGAGAATGACAGGGTACATACTTCTTCAAGGATCATGGTCATCCCCTTGCGACAATCGATCTTGGCTTGGTTAAGGGAAATTGGGTCACAGTCGACTGGGTTCCTAACTTTATCTGTGGCCTCCTTTGCCTGGTAAAGATCGGGGGATTTGATCACTAGATAAAGTTAGTACTGATTTGGCCTGGAAGGAATCGATTGAGACTTGCTTTTCGAGATTAACTTCCATAGAGTTTTATAAGCAATGAAAGCACCGAGGAGCTCGGCGGTATATAACTCTGTGAAGTTAGCTGTTATCAGTAGATAGATGGAAAAGGTTGAGCGTAACATTTTACCACACAAACGATAGTCTAGAACAACAAATGGTCGTGCAGCTTTCACATTAAACTCATGAAACGATCGAACGGAGTTGTAGCTCATCAGGATTGCCTGGGTTCTTTGTGAATACTTCGAAACTCTGGCGGGAAAGTCATTGGCCGCTTGGATTATAGTTGCCAGGTCCCAACTCGCCTAGGAATTTTAAGTTAGCTATGTTATATAGATTTGCGGACGAAAAAGGGGAATTGTCCAATACTTTGGGTTTTTTGATGTTCCCACCCCCAGACCAAGTCACCGAAATGCTGAGGTCAGTATCAGTCCAAATATCTTCTTTTTCTCTATCAGCCACGGCTCCACTCAGGGGTTGGAAATATTTTGTAGCAGATAGTTGCATCTCCGCCGCCATTTTCACTCTAGATATCTTATTCTTGTCCTGGACCTTGATACTAACGATGGCCGAAAATTCGCCACCCTCGAGGAAGCCGGCGATGAAACAATCACCATATACCTCTGAGAAGTGATCGGGTTCCAATCCATCCAATGGTCGAAACTCCAAGTGAGTTGGGTAGATGGGGAGTTCATTGGTCACTTTGACGGAGACGATGAAATTAATATCGCTTTCGCTGATATTGTTTTCCTTTACAAAACTAGCCGAACCATTGCTATGGCTATTGGCATAGTTGATGGTAGCACTCGAGGAGATATTGAGAGTGTCCACAACATCTGCAAGATTGTCGATTGCATGGGCAGTATATGTAACTGTCTGATTCACGTTTGAAGACTTGACTTTTTCAGGCGTTGTGGGAAGAAGGGGCAGCTGCAAGCGGTCACCAGCAGCTTCTGTTTCCGGTTCAACCACAGCATCGCCAATATCCTTCTGAGAGCCATCGACATTATCTGGCGGGAACTGGCCTGGTAGATAACGAAACTGGCTCGGCGAGCATCGTAATATTCATGAACTAATACGGCATCATCAATGCAGATTTGCTGGGTATAAGAGTTGAACCTAAGACTGGCAATTAACATAGAGAAACTCCTGAATTCAATTGTTGGCTTACCCTTGGCCAATTCTCATCAGAGATGTGTAAGGCGCCAGGAACGTCATTCTCATAGTCCTTAGGGGGGCTGAAGATATCAATTGTATGTAGCAGGTTCCTATCCTCTCCTTCTAGGCCAGCTGGTACTAGGCAGACACGAGTTCAAGGGATTAGGGTTGTTTCACATCAAGTAAGGAGGAGTGTAGATTCTTTTGGTAAAAAGGAAAAGCATGAGAAGATCAAGACCTGGCGATAGCCTCCTTAACCAAGTTTGTTAGTGAATGCAGAAACATCCAGGCTGGATAAGTTGAGGGCCAAAATATTTTTTGGTAAATAGTATTATAGTATCCTCATACCCTCGTGTAGGCAGGAACAGCCAGCCAGGAATCTGCAACCCAGGCATACTCCAGCATCTTAACAGCAACCGCTCCCGCTCTCAGGACATGGATACTTCCCCTGCGAGACGAGCTTTTCAAGAGAACTTTGATTCTTGGGTGAATGTGGATTCTTCCCACAGTACTCCGTAGTAAATTAGTTCACTAGTACGTTACGTGAGAGAGGAGTCTGGCTGGGAAGGAAGGGTCACGGCAGACATGTTGAACGAGAGAAATGCTTTCAATCAATGGTGAGTTGAGAAATATTGTTGTTGCTGATGATGCTCTTGTTTATGATGAAATGTTGGAAGAGTCAATGGAAGGTAGTAGTACAGTTCAATAAAAGAAAAGCCCTGTGGGGCAGTCTCGACAGGGGTTAATATCAAATAAATGAGCCAGCATTCAAGTTGTCAAAGGGTAGTAGTTAACTTACTTGGTTGATAGGGTAGTATGTCCTCCGTAATACCCGGAACTGATGGCGATTCCATTCGACGTCTGTTTGCTTTCATTCTAGAATAGCGTAACACACTCTACTAGAAAATCATTCCGCCTGAGTTGTAAGACTTTTCTGCTACTCTCTCACTCTCCCTCGTCCGTGCATAATCCCGTTACATTAAAAAGCTAACATTCATATTTACGTTCAAGCTTTGCTACCGTTTGACCTGGTAGAGATTGGCCAAGGTGGGATCTTGATCTCACTGCCTCTGTGTTTTAATCCACCATCTTAGGCACTTCAATCCACATCTTTGATTACTAGCTCGTGAATTGTAAGTTTTAACATATTCCACATTGTAGCAAATTGTAGAAAAGTGAATCTGTTAGAGTTCTATCTGCTATATAAAAGCCTAAAATTAGAGATGTACCTGCATTTCCCTAATCTCCGTGTCGCGCAATGGTATTCCAAACCATCTTCTGGACCTTCTCCTTGTGGAACAGGATTGCTTCACGGTCACCCTGTGGAACAAGCTGCATCGCACTAATAGCGCATGTGCCTCGTTTCCGATCAATCCACTAGTAGAAATAATTAGCTTCAATTTTGTAGTCGCGCACAGCCAGCACAAGTCAAGGTAGATAGATATCAGCAAAGAACTAACCCATTTGATGTTTGGCAGTCCGCCCCAAGCCAATGTTCCCTCAGACCAATGACCAGGAATATCCTCCATTGCCAAAAGCCCACCTAACCCCCAATTCCATTGCTTGCCGGCATCGGAGCCAGCCGTGAAGCCAAATCTTGCCTGAGGAATATTGAGAAGACCCATAAGGTATTTATTATCCGGGAGATTTGGTTTAAACATCTCATCCACAGTTGCAGGCTTCAGAAGTTTACCATCATTCTTCAGCAAAGATATCAATATCTTAATAAAATCAGATGGACAAGAGAAGGTGCCGGCACCAGCACAATCATCAATTGGTGTGGTCTGAGGCCAGGGGCATGGGCAAGGAATCAAACGCCCATTTGAATCGCGTGTTACTGTTCCAATCATCTTCTCCCTCACTGCCTGGTTCTCCGGCAATCTAAATGTTGTGTGCTCCATACCAAGTGGCTTCCATATATTTTCCTTCATATAGTCACCGAGCGGGCTGATTCCCGTAAGATTCTCCACGGCTTTGCCAGCCCAGTCTATGCCGTACCCATAAGTGAATCCTTCACCAGGTTCATAGACCAGCGGAAGGGCATATTTCTAAGCTAGGAGTTAGCGAGGCATTGATAAAGGAGATGAAAAAAATCTTATATGAAATAGAATAAACATACCGATACGTCTGTTGTGGCTGTTATTTTGTCTATTGAGCCCAGTTCCGCTCCGATGTATTTCGCGAGGAGTGGATTGGAGGTTGGATATGCATGCCCGGAAGAGTGTGTGAGAAGTTGTCGTAAGGTAATTTTATTCTTTGCTTTTCTCAAAATGGGCTTGTTGTCGGTTTCATCAAAACCTTCCAGGACATCAGGGTCTGCTAGCGCGGGCAGAATGCCGCCAACAGGATCATCCAATGCAATCAGTCCTTTCTCGACACATTGAAGAGCAGCAATTGTGCCCATCAATTTGGTGCACGAAGCAAACCACATAGTCGAGTCAACCGTCACAGGTCCCGTTGGGCTGTTTCCGCACGAGTTGGAGTATTTGATATTTCCTATAAGTGCAGCTGTCAGCACCAGCATGACAAAACTTCCAAAGATTCAAATATACCTTGATCATCAGCCACGATGATAGCCAATCCTGGAAGGATACCACCTTCTGCCGTGGCATCCTTCAGGGCCTTCTCGAACATTGCGGTGTCCATCTTTTCCCAAATTTGAATCTACTAAATCAGGTAAGGTAAAAAGGTTAAGTTCTATATGGCAACAATGAAACTATAATGTTTGATAATGAAGCTACAGGCTATATGTAGTAGTTTCAAACAGGCCAAGAATGTGCCGGACATAGCTGTTTCTGTGGATTGAACCGAGGGTGCCGACATGACAGCGGGGTAAGGGGTTGGAAATGCTTTTAATTTAGAGTTGGCTGGCGGCAGTACACAATTGCACAACAGCCCTGGAATCGTTGTGATCCGAGGGAAGGAGTCTACAGAAGCCGACATATCTGGTACTATTTAATCCGTGGTGGGTGGTGGAAGGTGGATCATGAATGCAATTTGGTATGTCGAGTGCATCGCAGAGTGTTTCCGGGGGAGTTCAGCTTCCTGGGCATTGAACATTGTTCCACATTTCGGCATGATTTAAAAATATTAGTGTACTCGGTAAGCAATAGTATCTAAGATATGAGTGTTTAGGTCCATGCCTTATTCAATATTTCTCAGACCCTAACCCTCTAACTCTAAGTCCTAGAGTTGAGAAAGTTGATGCGCTATTGTACTCCATAGATACATTAATAAGGTATTTGATGCATTGTGTTTTAGAGGGGACGTTCAGAGTTGAACATGGTTTAATTATCCCCGCGCCAAAACCTACCATGCAAAGTACTAAGTAGTGTGCCGCGCTACGGATTAGGGTGAGCTGGAGTGAGCACCTAAATCACATTAGTTCGGGCGCTAATGCGACAACTTCATCGGGACGCAAAACTAAACCACATTCTGGCCTGAAATATGTCGATCTCGACGAACCTGAACTACAACAACAAGCAA
>LGUA01000662.1:0-12537 GCA_001660665.1 Emergomyces africanus | reverse complement strand
AGGCTTAGGGACGAGAGCTCCATTGCTAAATTATTAGTTTCTAGTATATATATTGTATAGAACTAATTATAATGCACCATTTTATATAATTTTAGGAGTAATCATGTCAACTTTTTATCTGGGCCCTCTGTTTCATAGCGAAAGGGCACACGCGCATGAGAGGTTCCACAACACATGAATGAGTATTTCCGCCTTATCATATTAGTCACGTGGTGATAAATATTACCTAAAAAGGTTCCCCAATGGGGCCCAAATCGGGCAAAGACGACTGGTCTCATACTGTCTTGCTCCAAATTCCATAAAGATAGTAGTAGTTTTCTCAATACTATGAAAAAAATAAAAATAAAACGCCCAGAAGAATAGAACTGAAAAATAATGGTATCTCCTGGTGCATCCCGCTCCCCTTCCGAACTATCCCACCCCTCCTCCCCTTCCGCCATGCAAACTTTCACCCCTCCCTCCCCGTCCACAGCCATAACGACCGCAGCTTCCTCCCCAACTCACCAGCAACCCCCTACAGCACCTCTAGACGATATTTTCGGCTCATCACCTCTGCTCGAAACTTTCTTAGACGGCAACGACGGTCAGACCCGCGAACCTGACCGTGAACCCTCTGACCTTCCTTTATTGCGCCGCCAGCACGTCACGGCAGGCTACCGCGATGGTATCTCCATTGCGAAGGGTGAACATGTCCAGCGAGGCTTTGATGGGGGTTTCCCTGTGGGTGCGGAATTGGGCTTGCGCGTTGGGACCGTGTTGGGGGTTTTGGAGGGGTTGGTGACGGCCGCTGCGGTTACAAGCGCTGCCCGTGGTGATGGTGCTTGTTGTAAGGGAGACGCCAAGGGGAGTAAAAAACATCACGGGGGAGAGGAGGATACAGCTGCGTTATTTGAGACGGCGAAGCAAGAGTTAAGTTTACAGAACGTGTTTGGTGCCGTTGCGGTGGACGTGGGTGTGGAAGCGGAGCAGAAGGGTGACACTGGACAAGAATGGGTAGATCCCTGTGTGAGGCTTGCGGAGGCTGGAGATGATGTTGTGGCGAGGTGGGAGAGGAAGGTTAGTGAGCTCTTGGCTGCGACGAGTTGAAGGGAAAATCCATGGTTGTTTTGTTTACCAGGGAGATGGGCATGGTGGGTGCATTTCAGCTCTTGTCCCAGCCAAAGAGTGTTCCGTGGCAAGGGGGCGCATTGGAGAACTATGCGGTCGGGGTTGCAGGAGTCACTTGAAAGCGAAGAATATATCGCATGGCTTTGGTATTTTCGAGGGCCTCCGATGGACCCAGACGGCAGTGGCCAAGCAGCCAACTACGGATTCACCGTTATGCGATGGTCAACGCAGTCATATTATCAGTGGCCTACCGACATCACCATCATGAGGGAGAGCACGCTCAGCATGATGATTCCTAGCTCGAGGTGGAATAGGATGAGGTATAAATTATTTCAGACATGGTATGTATATACCGGCCCCCTTGCTTTTACCTTTTGACTTAACTGTCGCCTACTTCATATCCTACTTTCCCTTTCTTTTCATGTTTCTTTTTTCGCTTTCCATGTTGTCCGTTTTTGAATCCGCGGATTTAGTGTATTACATTCATGCTAACGTTGCCGATTAGGGGACAGCATTAGAACGCTCTTTACAATAGAAACCTGGAGAGCGTTTTTAGTTAACTTCACCAACCCACGGGAAAATATCATGGGGCCATGTAGGCAAAGATAACACTGAGAAAAATGAATACCCGTTAGTAAGAAAGATAAGAATTATTCAAACACATATCCGTTTGGCTTATCCCTAGGCATTGACAAGTATATCTAATATGCCCACATGCTCCCATATCTGTTAATATGAACATATCGTCTTAAGACGTGGACAGACGAAAATGCTCCCGAACTTTACTGACGCGGTTATTGCAACGAGTTCCCGGTGGAAGTAAGTTGGATTTCAAATGGGATTATAAACCATTACTTATTTTATTCTCCTATTGTTTTATCCGTGGAACGTGAAACACGCGAATATTCACGATTCACACATCTTGAATAAATTTAAGCGCTGACCCATATAGAATCTAAGCGGAAGGGCCACTGTGTTAGAATAGAGCTGGGTTCTTAATATCTACTTATTGGCTTCATTACTTTAAGTCGGATATGTAGATGTGGGAACAATATGTCTTTGGTGATTACTTGGTGTGTCGTAGTCGTTTAATCTGTAAAAAAAAAAAAGGATTGAGTGTAAACCGGTCAAAATGTTTATGACAGAGAAGTTGTACTCTTTGCAGGACGGGGCACCCAATCTCACAAAGCTTCTATTCGCTCATGACAATCGGTAGATGAGCTGGTAGTAAGGGTTCAATACGGGCGGCAGTAGGATGGAGCCATGTGGGTTTCCTGCCAGGAATCCCCTTGGAAGTTGGAAGTGGGAATTCTAATTAGTAGCAAGAAAATACGTAAGGACCTTTTTAAAGTTATATTCTGTTGTGAACCGGCAGGATGTGAAATCCGGGAGTTCACTATGTATCTGGGGGAAAATATGGATGTGCTATTATTTCTTGATAGGAGGTCGAGTTCCACACGAGCGGATGAAATGATCTGAGTGAAACAAGTAAAATGAAATATGTCAGTTAGTATATATTGCAGAAGGAGAGAACTGAACTAAGAGGTGAGAAATGCGTAAAAACGAAAAAAGCTGCAACAAATATCATGATTGACATTCAAAGCCGGCAGTAAAATTGCGAATTGAACCACGAAGACCTCAAGAGTATATTATTGTCTTGAGCATAAGAGATAAATACTGAATGGATTAGAACTTGAATTCCAATTTGGAACGCTATTGCTGACAAATAAGTTCCCCAGTTCCGTGGAATGCGTGTTAAACTTCGTGGGATAAGCTCATGACGGCTGGTTGAGGTTTGGTTTTAAGAGACGCCCCGCGGGGCGTGCATTCAGAGAGCGACAAATACCAGCGGGCAGAGAGAATGACCTAGGAATGAAATTCCTTGTGAGAAATTCTGACAGGCGAAAGATGTACGGACAGGGATGTTTCTGATTGTGCGCAGAATGGAGCTTGCCAGCTCATCAATGTCTTTGGTCCACCGCTACTTTGAACAAGCCCAGTTGGTGGCCTGGGGCACTCATGGATTTTAGATACCCGGGCGTTGTTGACCCATTCCTCGGTATTCGAAATAATCCCAAAGTGTTTTTTTATGCTGACATTGGGTTGTAACTTGTTGGCAGTTGGGTGTGGATATTATACGGAGACTAAAAATATAACACTGGGGACCGGGTGCCATAAGGATGAAATTGAGTCTTAAAAAGAGCGTGCACTCCCCAACATTTTCACCAGCGGGATTTTCAAATTTCCGCAATTCTCTGTTGGATCGCATAAGTAAACCACGCCAGGTCTGGCTTTATTGCGAGCTGTCTGCGAGTGTATCTGTGGTCCTGTGGCAGATCCTTGGGCCCAATTGCTGTCTGACCCCTCAGGGTGGACTGCTGTAGCTACCCGCAGCATCGTGTTCGACCCTCCCGGTTCCTGCTTGATATCAAGAGGAAAAATTTTCGGAGGTATGACAGAGCAACCAGCAGGGGGAAAATCCGACGGTGAAATTTTCCAAAGTGAGAGAGACGGATAAAGAAGCATAACACTACTACTAGTCAGAGTACGCGGGCACTGTTGATGAAGACATCGCCATCATACCTAAGCACGATCCAGGACACCAATGCCGAAGTCACAGAGACAGGAATATCTCTGATTCTTCACATTGTTCCGTGACAATCCGCTCGTTGTTGCTCTGGTGAAAGAACAATTGAATGTTTGACGTTTGTCGAAGTTGCGTGTTTTGAGGGCTTTCGCATGTTTGCCGGGCGAAAAAGCAATCCGCAGTGGCTCTTCCCAATCCGGCGAGCAATCAGCCTCACTTTTCATCCAACAATCAGTCGCCTTTGACCTCTCACACACACACAAAAACAACTCTCTTACTTTAACACAACACCTCCCGCGCGCTGCTGTATCGCGCCAGTGTGTTCAGCGGCTTTCCATTTTGCGGTGTTGACCCAATTGAACTGTGTATGGCCTTGAACAATGCAGTCTCGGCTGTCCAACAAGCTGTATGGTGTTGGCTGTCTCTGTCTCCCCTCCACCAGCCATCCGAATTAAATAGTTCCGCGCGCTGCCAGGCACATTCGACCAGCCACCTCATTCTACTCCAACACAACAATAATAACACCATCGCTTACAACCTTCATTCTGCTCCCTAGCTGTTCTTCCAGATTCTTTTAATTTACTTGTCTCTAGTCATTTTATCTATACATTTTGGTTTGTTTAGTGTCTTTTTAACTTCGATCTGCTAATGAAAGTTACTACCCATTGTCACGCATAATACTTGTCAGCGCGCGCCAGCTCATCCTGAACGTGCCATTATTCTCCAACCTGTCCTGAGCTATTAATTACTGTTCGACAGGGTACTGGGAACTCATACAGCTTTCTGGGGAAGGATAATCTCTTCAATTGCGCTCTTAATCCCTTCGCGTTGTCCGCTTCTCCCCCTTCACAGTTCCCTCTCTTAGCCCTGTCTCCAGCAGCTCCACGATCTTTTGACGAGCCCTACGAAGTTTACGACCAGTCTACGTTAACACCGCCCCTCACACGGCAGCGCCAGCAGCTGCGCCCAGCTCAAATAAGCCATCATTATCCTGAATTACGCACGCAATCGCCTCCAAGACCTATTTCATCCACTTCCTCTACTCGCACCCGCTTGCTACGACGCAGCTCTGGCTTTGAAGATATCCGCACCGCTTCCCCTGCCCTAGCCCCTCATCGAACGTCAACTGTCAGGTTCGCACAGCAGCTAGCAACTGTCGAGCGGGTTCCCAGCATCGGCCACACGACCCACCAGAATTCATACTCAGAAGCGCAGCCTGGAAGAGATCAGATAACTTACCGGAGCTCACTACAACAAAGTGGCGAATCATTCTGGCCTCAACGAACCAACCGTATTTCATCGCGCACCGCGTCTTCAATCCTCTGGGCATTGGAAGAGGCTATTCGCCAGCCCTTCATTTTTACCCCGGACCTGAACGAACTCAACGCCTCAATGTCAGAGCTAGTGGGCACAGGTGTGCCTTCCGGATCCACTGGCAATGGCCGGCCCCAAAACGGAACGTCTCGACCCGCTCCAGGACCCATTTCTGGCCAGTCAAATCCACCTAGTGGAGTTAGGACCCCGACTGATATTATGAGACAACGTCGTGACCGTGAAGCGCGCAAAAAAGCGGAGCAGGAGGCAAGGGAGAGAGATAAACAGGAAAGTGAATGGCGACTGCAGCAGGAGCAGGAGCTGCAACAACAGCAAATTCAACAGTTTCCCCAACCGGGGCGACATCTACCAGCTGCTGGCGTTGCCAGTGAGCCCACTTCGGGCCAACGAAGACAGGGGGGGGAGTCGCCCCGCAAGATCAAAGCTCGAGGCGCGATCGAACAGGTGGCGGCAGCACTTCTCGAGTACCAACAGCTGCTGCTCCTGTCAGTAGCACAATCAGTACCCAACCCATTCCGGGAGCACGTCAACAGGTCGTCCCCCCTGAGCCGCGTATGACTAGCGATGGAACTCAGCAATCTCGAACTTCTCGCCAACGAGGGGCATCAGTTTCTCAATCACACCAGAGACCTGTTCCTGCACCCTCTCAACCATCCACCCGGGCTACAACTGGAGCATTTGCGCAGCCCGCTACATCGTCATCACATACCAGAGCCCAAAACATTCCTACTCAAGCCCCTCCACACGAAGAACCTAGAATTCCTCAGGCTCAACAAACAGAACCTCCTCCTCAACCCAGTCAACAAACTCAATCACATTCTCAACAACAGCAAAGTAGACCCAGAGCTGCATTCCCTCATGCGTTTGAACGATGGGAGACGCTCTCCTCACATTGGGAAGGATTAACGGGATACTGGATTCGCCGTTTAGAGCAAAATAACGACGAACTAAGCCGTGATCCTCTCAACCAACAGATGTCACGGCAAATCACTGACCTTTCTGCGGCTGGGGCTAACCTGTTCCATGCCGTAGTGGAGCTGCAACGGCTTCGAGCATCCTCGGAACGAAAATTCCAACGCTGGTTCTTTGACACGCGTGCGGAACAGGAGCGTGCCCAGGAGGTCCAGGCGGAGCTGGAGAGGCTATTAAGGACTGAACGACAAGCCCATGCGGATGCAGCAAGTTCAATTGCCAACGCTGAAAGTGACAAGTTAAAGGCTGACGAGCTCGTTCGGGAAATGCGCCGTGAATTACAGATATCGAAAGAAGAAGCGCGGCGTGCTTGGGAAGAGCTTGGCAGAAGGGAACAAGAAGAGCGTGACCGAACCGTGTCTTTAAGAAACGGTGAACCCACTATAGTGGGCGGTGTGCAGGTGGTCCCCATGATGCAATCTGCTCTTAGCCGACAGGCCAGTACAAACCGCCCACCAACAAGGGAAGGTCCTTACTCTGGTGGCCCTGGGCCAACAACAATGGGCGGGCAAACTAGGCAAGATGCTCGCGAGCAAACTGAACACTATGCTTGCGACAGTCAAGTCTCGTCTCCAACAGCTACAGACCCGTTTGTCGAAACTAGCCTTGAACACGGTCGCGCATCACATCTTGACATTGGCACCTCATCTTCACGACAACCACCGACATCTGCTGCCGCCATGTCCGCCGCTCGAACTGCTACTACCCAAACCCCATCTGCTGCAACCACCCGCCCGTATAGCCAATCTCACCACGCTGAGGACTCACACGGGCGATTTTACCAACATGAACCCTCTACTCTCCACGGCGGCGAGACTAAGGTCACTGCAGCTGATGAGCGCACATATATACCACGCAGCGAGCCAGGTGGTAGCGACCTTGGATCAGAGGAGTATGACCACCCCGATGCGAGCTACAGACGTAACCCACAGGATCGGGATCGTCGGGTCGTATATCCCCGCACCATCTCCGATGACAGCGACGATTACGAGACTATCGAGCACATCATCCCTGAGGGCGAATTCGGCCAGCGATACGATGAGATGCCTGGCATGGAATACAGCAGTGGACCCCCTGGTAGTTCCCCTGAAGATCTGCATGGTGGGTATGGCCCTATTGCCGACTACAGTGGGTCTAGCTGGGGCGAAGGACAGGGGCAGACTTGGGATTCTGTGACGCCACGACATCGCCATCCAACACGGCTCAGTGACGTGTTGGAAGAAGATGAAAGGAGCCGAACGAGCCCAAGTCGTGCGAGCCAGGCAAGTCGTGGCATGCACTAAATAATAAATGAAACGAACAACGAACAACGAACAACAAACAACAAAAATCCCTCCACAAACTCTTTTGGGTGTAATTTTTGGCCACCTCTTACTGTTTTTTCTTTCTCTCTCCTTGTTTCTTTTTGGCTATTTTTGGGGCGTACTCTTGAAATGGCATACTTGGGATCGGTTACTGTGACGAGGGTGCATTTACATTCGAGAGTTCCACCACCAGTTACAAAATCCCCTTTTTCTCCAGTTCATCACGTTAGAATTTTGGCATTGCCTTCCTCTCTTGCCTCTTCGACCCGATCTTGTAGTGCTACCAGCTACTTTGCTCCTTTGCTTTGCCTTTACCTTCCTTGACTATAGATCTGGTAATCATGTTTTTCTGAGCGTCTGTTTGAATTTGGCTGACTTCTCTTACTGTCCTTATTTTGCTTGTGTTTTTTTCTTTCCGTCTGTGATGAGTCTCTTTACTTTCTATTCCATACATTCTAGTTCTTGATTGCTTGTTATTTTCACTTACCATCCCTCTTCATCTCATTTTTTTCTTTGTACTCTGTTAGGGTACAGCTCATTTCGTGTGGCTAGCATGTTCTCATATTTTGATATTTATTTAATCGATTCCGCCCTCGATCTCGATACCCCTTACGTGCGTATAGTGCCATTCCCCTAAGGAATCCTCCTCGCCTCGTCATAAAAAGGTATCCCTAGCAAAATGTTTCTGTATTTCCTGTTTCTTACCACACTGCGAGCCGGAACCAAGAATTTTATCATTATATTTAGATGCTCATTGTCATACTAGCGGATTTTTACTAGCGTTTTGTTGAGGATATATCATTTTAATAACATACTAAATATATTTATACCCACATAACATGCTCTGTACACCTACTCAGTACTCCGTAGTACGTACTTTAATTACCTGCTCTCCTCGATGTTGATGAAGAAAAGTATTTGATTAGTCATCACATTTACCATGTGATGTAAGTTTTTCGTTTTGGAATTTAACTTGTCATGATTGACAGCAACCCGCAATCATCGTCGAATTGCTAAACATAGTGATATTGATTTGCCCGTTTGAAACGGCTAATTGGGAGTACACACAATAAGCAATTACGATGGCTTCAGGTCCGCCTTCCTTTGTCCTCGGCCGGATGCGACATGCAGCCTTCCAATCTCCCGTTTCGCAGCGAGCATTGCTCCACTGCTCTCCCCGCGCCAGCAGACCATGCGACTCTTTTCAAAGGTCACTCCAATCTCCCGGTACTCCGATTAGATCGCCTTCCTTTTTATTATCAATCCGGTCGAAACACCATGCTGCTTCGTTTTCCACATCTTGCCCCCGCCCAAAAGCCAAAACCATACAGCAATTAAAGTCCCGCGCTTCAACTGGACCGTTTTCATGGAAGGCAGCCGCCTTGTTTGTCGCGACAGGCGTGGGAATGATATTTTACTTCCGCTACGAGAAAGCGCGTCTTGAACGAAAGAGAATTGTCGAGATGAGCAAGGGTGTCGGCAAGCCAAAAGTTGGTGGACCTTTTGTCCTGAAGGATTTGGATGGAAACGTATTCACCGAAGAACAATTGAAAGGGAAATATAGCTTTGTAGGTGGACCCTTTTTTTTTTTTTTTTTTTTTTCATCCATTTTTCCAGCAATTTCTTTTAGGGGAGCATACAGTTGCTACCGAATTCCTATTTCTAATATTCTTTTAGGTTTATTTCGGCTTCACCCATTGCCTGATATTTGCCCAGACGAACTCGACAAAATGGCCGAGATAATCGATCTTGTGAAAGCCCGATCCAACAACAAACCCGTCCTCCGGCCTGTTTTCATTACATGTGATCCAGCACGCGACAGCCCGGAAGTGTTACGCAAATACCTAGCTGAATTCCATAAAGGTATCATTGGATTGACGGGAACGTACGAGCAGGTGAAGCACGTGTGCAAGCAGTATCGTGTGTATTTTAGCACACCGCAAAATGTGAAACCGGGCGAGGACTATCTCGTTGACCACAGCATTTATTTCTACCTGATGGGTATGTCATATATTTCCTCTATTTTTCTTCCAGGCCGTTTATCCCTGGCGCCCAAGTCTTGTGCGCCTAGAACAAAAATACCTAACCTTTGTATGTATGCAGATCCGGAGGGAGATTTCGTTGAATGTATCGGGCGCCAAGATACTGCTGAAACCGCCGCTACAACCATTCTGGACCATATCAAGGACTGGAAGAGGGAAGGAAAGCCTCTCAATACCGAGGAGGAATAATCTCGCGTGGAATGAGGGATATTTTTTTATTTTTTATTCAAGCCTCCGCTCTTCATAGAGCTCGTTCTTTTGATGGCTAGACTTCGCTGTAATCGGACTATACCGGGCCGCTACATTTGTAAAAAAAGAATATACATTATGCCACACCCTTTCCCCATCATTTGGCTATGGAGTTGGTAATTTGGGACTTTGGGCCATACATAAGACTTATTTCCTACCTGTACTATATTTCATATTATTTCCCACTCCATATACTCCTTATTTCTTTACGTTAAACAAGATATGTCACTAACCAAACGAGTGAACTGGTTGAAGCTCCAATGTTCTTACTATAACATCGGGATTATGTCTGGGAATTGGATATTGAAAACTTTAGAAAACTTGTCACAATTTATTAGTTGGGCTCTCCACTAGAACCTGAAGGGGATTTTTCGTTGGGTGAGCCAACCTGTGGTTAAACCCCTGAAATGTAGAAGAGATAACTAATATGATGTGCTGTGAGATGCCTACCCCGTGGCGCATTTTATTAGGGTTATATGCAGGAAAAATCCTGAGGTGGGCATATATATAAGACCCAGCATCCAGGCATTGATTGTGGTTAATCGAATTTTGGCTTCAAAATGGGCTTGTTTTTCTTCCTTAGTGTGAAGTCTGCTTGGCCATGTCCCCACAAAATGACGCAGATGCTTCATCTGCTTACGGAGGACAAAGGGGGATTGCTAATTACACCGCAGTTTGGCTATTTACACAGCCGCTAAAATTAATTTGAGCTGGCGCAGGTTCGGTGTTGAGAGGCCAGAGGAAGAACGGGAGCTAGATTCGGACACATTGCCGCTTGTGCTGTCTGGGTTGCTGTTCTGTTGCTGCTGATGGCGCGGAATGCGGTGCGGGAAGGGGTCCTTGCGGAAGTAAAATTTTTGCTCAAGAACGGCATTGCGTGCGTGGGCAGTTTCCATGTTCTCTGTCGTGCGCGGAATGGGGATGTATAGGTTCAGATCGAAGCTGAGAATGGCCCGGGTGATGAGGACCATGAAGACGCTGAATGCGGCGTTTTCGAAGTCGGTTATTTGAATCTCCATGGGGCGAAACTCGACGCGCCAGCCGATGTCGTTTTCGGCCGGCGGCGGCTTGAAGCGGATATGTTGCCAATTTGTCGACTGCAGATTTTCGAAGTGGTTGGTTTGGTTCAGATCGAGTTCTTTCAGGTCCTCGGCGAAGATTACGATGGGGTCACGGATGAAGAGGTGGGCGAAGTGTGTGGCGAGCAGATCATCCATGCCACCATCAAGAAGGCGTTGCTTGATGTCTTCATCAATTACGAGGTCTGGGTCCATATATTCAGGTCGTAGTCGCGGGTCTTGGGATATGTAGGTGGAGTTGGAAGCGTATCTTGACTTTGGGATGCGCCAGCGGTCATTTTTCAGCGGCTATTCGCATTTTTTATTGTTAGAACCAGGATCACAATACCATATCGGGGAAGCAATTTGCGCTATTTTCTTGGATTGGAATAGCAATTTACCTTTTCTCCTAGCTCTTCAGGAGTGCGGCAGTCCACTGCGTTGCTGATCTGATTCCACCGCACGTCAGTATCTACTAAGTACCCTTTGTAAATCGGTGTAGCAGCAGTCAAAGCTAGCATTATCGGCCCCAGGGGGCTTAGTTGGTCATAAAGCCTTCTCCCCTCTGTGATATTTTTGCATTGGAAGGTGATTTGCAAGCAGCAACTTCCCATGCCAAACGCCATAGCATCCATGTACACATGGTTCTGTTTCACAGCGCCCTTGCGCACATCGTCGTCTTCTGGCCAGTTATGTAGATCGTAGTTGACAGTAGGGTCATTGAATGGCCAGGAGGTATTCGTATCCCGAAACACGGGGACGTTAAGCTGTACTTTTCGGCCTCTCCTAGATCGTATGTTTGCTGCTAGAGTAGGAAAGCGGATATGAGGGTTTGCGATCTCGTCAGGGACGAATTGTGAACGGAGCGCACCGCCGGATACGGGATAGAATGGCTGCGTGAAATCATCTTTGGTGCCCAACAGTGGGAATGTGGTGAGGGTTATGGGATATTCATTCGGTTCCATGTGGTTTTTCGCAATGACACGCCTATATACCTCATCCACAATATGTTAGCCGTTTAGCCGTTCTCAGTTCGTCGGGAGCAGGTGTGCTTCGACGGAAGCGACGAGAAGAAGAAAATAAAGATAAACCCACCTCCACTTCATATTCGACTCCACCATCAGGAGATCCTTGAATCCAATTCCCCATGGCTGCCCAGGTGTCGCTTCCAACATAAACCGTCCAAACTCTGGGTGGAACTTGGGAAGCGATTCCTTTCTATCTCGATAAAGACAGATCATTAGTAACAACAACAACAACGTAGGAATAGGGTAAATAGGGCAACGGAGGGGTAATTATTATTATCACATACACTCCATCCAAGAGCCCCTGCACCAATTGCCCATTCGCCTGCTCTTCCTCTTGTGCCAGCGAATTCAAGATATCCGCCTGCCGGAGAGAAAGGCGTACTTTCTGTGCCTTCTCATCCACCGCTACGACAAGGTATTCCACCTAATTTCCGCAACCATAATCATCAGCTGCCGACTTCACAAAAAAAAAAAAAAAAAAAAAAGATGATAATAATATATATAATTATATATATATATAAACGTCTCCCGAATTATAGAAAAACAATTGCTCATCACTAACATATCTCACCACAGAGCGCTTGGCACCCCGCTGGCTTGGCCGGAAGCGAAGAAGAAGGCAAATCAAGTTAGAGAATGGGGAATTGAAGTACTTCGCGCCTTTTCCCTACCAACTTTTGGGTAAAATGTCTCTGATCAGGAAGCTGACTCCTTATCTGCTCAGCAACTTCTGGCCATCTGGAAGAAGGCAAAAGGAAAAGAACGAGATGCGCTGCTCTGGGGCGATGAGGTATGGACCGGCATCTCCCGTTATGTTGAAAATATGATATTTCCCGCTTTTTCTTCTTCTTCTTT
>LGUA01000661.1:0-12551 GCA_001660665.1 Emergomyces africanus | reverse complement strand
TATAGAGACCCACAACCGAACCGAACCGATTTTTTTGGTCTCCTAAACCTCCCTAATAGTAGTAGTATTTACTACGGAGTACCTCGTACAGTACTCCGTTGTACGGAGTACTCGGTACGAGAAGTCTGGCTGGTTCGTGTAAGGCTCTTAAGCAAATTTCACGCATGAGCCAAATACAAGCATGAAACGAGACATATTTATGATATTGAAAATGTTGCTACGGAGTACCTCTATTGCTCATACTATGAGATACTAGTCCCCAAGGGCCATTTCTTTGACCTTGCTATTCCCATCTCATGAAAATCGCAACTTGATGCCACGGAGTACTCCGTAGTATATATTAGCTCATTATGTACGGAGTATGGGTAGTACTATGCTGCGTGTATCCCCAGAATTCTGTGCTCCAGGGACAATCCCTGACACAATTAAAACACTACTATATTATTAAATCCTGGGCTCCGCTTTGGTGGCAAGTGTCGAGGCGTTCGCTGTCTACTGCGTAGGTTTTCGATTGCACAATAGATAAATTATTTCATTCAAGTTCTTATCGGGGACACAGTTGACAAAGCGAGCGATACGAATCATGGCCTGATGAAGGAGGGCGAAAGAAGCCCAAGTGTTCAAGTTATTAGGACCTATCTCCCCGGGTTATTTAACTAGTTCTAACTAGTAAATAGTTTACTTCGTACTACCGTTAAAGTTCTTAAGTTATTTAGCTTAGGGCTGAACTCACATACGCAGTATTTAAGGCAACACGAGGTTGAGGCTCAAAACAAACTATAATACCAAAAAATCCCCCTTGCTGTTTGGTGGTAACCTTGTCCATTATCATTGCATATTCGGGAGTCGCGGAGCCCGATATAATGAGAGAGGTTGGGTGGCTGCAGGGAAGATCAATTGTCATAAATAACGCCAATTTTTTATTTTATTTATTTATTTATTACTTATTATTTTTTGCCGATGTGCCCAACGGCTCAATTTCCAACGCCACGTAGTATCCAGTACTCATTGGATGCCCTTTCTTGACCAACGGGTTCGGCAAATATGTCCATTCAGGGCATCCCTCGTGGCTTGTTGATATTTAAAAAACTGCTTCTTGGTATCAGTCTCCTATCGACACTTTTCATGCTGTTTCCAGGGAAGCGAAAGCCTAGGACTCAACATTGCAGCGACGGGGAGGAGAACCGAATGCTGTTCCCCATATTCCGGGTCTAGTAGTACTTAAGTCCGCCCTTAAATGGTCTGGTAGAGTGGACAGAAGAAAAGCTCTGTCCAGTCTGTCCAGTTCAAGTAGTGCTTTGTGGCATTCTCTCTAGTGCTAGGAAGCATGGATCATGCGCTTCAAGTTATCTTGAAGAATCCCAGGGATGGTTGCAATGCCTGACATGCTTTTTATTTACTACCAGAGAACTGATGAACCAGAACAAAAAGTCATTGCCCTTTTCAACTCGATGAAACAGCGGGTACCCAGGTTCTACAGGTTGTATTCTTCGAATATTCCAACTGAATAGCAAGTTGTTTTCAAAAGCCAAACAAACCTATTGCTTGATCAGTAAATTCATCTCTTTCTACAGTGAAGTATTAAAAAACTGTAACAATTCAATTCAATAGCTGGGTTGAGGTGGATTGAACACCCATGAATTGAAGAGATAGATGCTCGGCCATGTCAGAAAGAAATGTGGGTGTTCTTCCGAGACACGATCGATACTGGTATAAATAGGTTACTGCACTCCGTAGTTAATTAAATATCAATCTGATAAGATTTTATCGTGTGATTAGTATTTTTGTCATCACCTAGGCCTCTCTCCAACTACTACTCAACATCGAATGCTTCTATGATTGTTATCGACTCGACTAAGACTTGTTCACGGTTTTTTTTTTTGGGGATTCAGTTTAATAAGGGATTTTTTTTTGTTTCAGTATGTCCGTAACGGTAAGCTAATTGACTATCCCAGCCGTCATTTAATCCAACACCCGAATTGTTTCCTACACCAACTTGAACCCAAACTCCTAGCTGACGTATATTCACCACCAACCCAGCTCCATACCACCCATGGCGACCTCAAAGTAGAAGTATTCCATGAAGCAACACCTAAGACTGCAGAGGTATTTATTATCTACAAAATTACCCTATTATTAAAACCTTTCTTTCCTCACCCCTGCTGACAAAAAACCACGGCTGATCCACAGAATTTCCTCGCCTTGTGCGCCTCAGGCGCATACAACAATACCCCCTTCCACCGCCTAATCCCCTCTTTCCTGATCCAAGGCGGCGATATCTCCCTCTCAAAATCCAAAAATATCTCCTCATCCCTCCCCTTTGACATCCCTAAAGGCGGCACATCCATATACCATCCCGCTCCCTTAACCCATGAAATCCACCTCCCCACCATCCGCCACAACGCCCGCGGCATGCTAAGCATGGCGAGCAAATCGTTGAAATCGCAGTCTGCTTCTGGCATCACGGAGACGACGGAGGTTAATGGTAGCCAATTCTTCATCACGTTTGCGCCTGCGCCGCATTTGGATGGGAAGAGTACGGTTTTTGGAAAGGTGTTAGCAACGGGTGCAGGGGAGCCAGGTGGGGAGGTATTAGAGCGGCTGGAGAAGGCGAATGTGAAAATCGATAAGAAGGGGAGGGTTGTGCAGCCGTCGTCGTTGGGGGAGGAGGAGGTGAAGGAACAAGGCTGGGAGGCAGTTGGGATCGAGAGGGTAACTATTCATGCGAATCCGTTTGCAGTATGACAGGTGGAAGAACCCTTTTTTATTTTTATTTTTTTTTTTTTTTGAAGGGGTAGGTTGTGGGGTGTTCATTTGATGCCCTTGTGGTTGGATTGATGGATTCACTTGATTCACTTGATATGCGAATTATGACATATGGGCATGGGCGTGGCTTGCGAGGTGACAGCTTCCATAGTTTTTATAGAGAGACTACGGAAGTGCTTGAGTCTCAGGATTATTGGACCTGTCTTGCTCATATATGAGAATACGGAGTGAAATCAATGCTAGGCGGAGGCCTTTTGGCTAATCCATTCCATAGAGCTATATGCTTTGATGACGAATGGAACTCTTCGAATGAGACAAACGGAAGAGGGGTGGGGTGAAGCGGCTCACGAATGGATGATATGTACTTTACGATATAAAAAAAGGCTACTTTTAAAAAATTAGGTGGAAATATATTGCTTCGCGGAAACTATTCTATTAACTTTTTTCTCCTGAAAAAATGTATATACAACCGGCGAGGGGAGGAGATGTGGGTCTGGGCAGATTGGGGTATGGGAGTTGGCTGGTAAGAGAAAAAGGGTTGCGGAGTTCAATGGAGGGAGGAAGGGGTGTAGGAAATACGAAATGAGAGAGACGTTCATTTTTTCTATGTTCAGATACGCCACCTTCATAAGAAGGGAAAAGTGGGGTAGGAAAAAAAAAATCATTGTAATATGTTTTACGACGCTTGCTCCGTTTGTTCAGCAGGCGGAGGGCTTTCAACATCATCTTCATAACCCTCAGTCTTCATATCTTTCAGACCTAACTCATCCTCTTCCTCATCTGTTCGCACGTATTCCTCGATCTTAAGTCGCGGATCTGGCTCTGGCGAGTAGAGATCTTGCACATAACTGTTGGCAAGAGGGTCCTCCAGTGTAATATTAAACTTCAGCTCACCCTTGATAGCGGAATCGAGGCGCGCAAAGAACCGATCCCAGATCGCTTTGTCGTTCTGCTGCATGGAGTCACCAGGCGTAAGGTCCTCGTCTCCTGTCTCGAAAATTTGCCCGTAAAGCTGATCGCGAACTTGAGTGAGCAGGCCCTCTACGGTTGTGAATCTCCCGCCAAGGGTGCCCGGTTGGACGGAGAGATCGAGCTCGGTGCTTATCAAGGCACAGGTGTCCGATTTCAAAATGTCCCGAGACAAGTCCTCGAGCCCTGCTACTTCTAGAGTGACTCTTCGGCCCTTTTCTGGGATAGCGCCGCCTGTTTTCACTTCATTGGTGCGATATCCGCAGTGGTCACACACAGTGCTCCATATGAAGACTTCTTTAAAGTGTGGGATGCTGACTTTTTGCATGTTAACGACGCAGACCTTGGTGCAGCCGGGGCATTCTGATGGAAGGGTATAAACTTGGCCATCGATGATATCAAGGTCGTTGGGATCGCCTGCTGACATGACCATGTTTGCATTCTCGTCAGGTTTTTCTCCCCGTTCTGCGGCGAGCCCAAGTTCCTCATTTTGTTCTCGAGTTCTCGGGTAGTCGTTGCGCTTATACTTTCCTCCTTCATCGTGCGGTGCAGGTGAAATCCATGAGTTTCCAGACGGGTCATCAAGAGAAATTGTGAAAGGGAAGGACGACCCTTCAAGCATGAGCCTCAGTTTTTGAATGACCCCATCAAGGGCTTTGTGTAGTTCTGGATCGACCAGTTTGCGAGCAGGCTGCTCAGCTTCCAACTGTGAGAGAATTTTGGATAAGATCCCTTCGATATTGGTGAATTGTCCCGGTTCTTTTGGCATTTCAATCCCTAGGGTTTCAACTCGGAATATAGCTGAATCGCCCTTGACAATTTGACGTTCGAAATCCTTCATGGTCGTCACCTCAAGAGTAAATTTTGAGCCCTGCTCTTGAATCTCGCCAGCGGACTTAATGGAATTATTCTTGAACTGACAATGGGGGCACTCGAAGGATTCTAAAAGAACATCGCGGAAAAAGGGAATTTTGATCAAAAGAAGCTTCGTAACCCCCTGTAATTATATGATTGTTAGAAAAAGATTAGACCCAGATTGCGATATACATCAACGGATAAAACGTACGTTTTCCTGGCAGTTCATACAAAGGCTTTCCAGTTGCATGAGTCCGGTATCCTCATCCGTTTCGACTTTGTTGTGGCTATCACCCTCATCCTTATCGGCCTGTATTTGAGCTGCATCGATGAGGTTTTCTAGTCCCAGCTTGGCATCCAGCTTCGTTGAATTTTCTTGCGTGTTTAAGGTAGAGGGAGATAGTGTGCTTTGGGGTTCCTTGGTCTCGTTATTGATAGACATGTTCGCGAAGTTGAAAGAGAGGTGGACTGACTGAGGGGAAAGTGTTGCCAGGCTGTTTACCAACCCCACCTTGTAGCCGGCGTGATTTATCGTTATGACTCAATTATGGCTGATGCGATAATGCGACGACCCTTTAATCAATACTTAATTATTGCATCACTTCCCTGTCTCTCTAGCCGCGGCAGCTGTTGTAATTTCCTTGTGATGTCTGAAATTTAATTGCCTTTTTGATTTGAAAAAAAGTGGCGGTGGTGACGCTAAGGTCGGAATAACAGAAAATAATCCTATCTAACTGCTTTGGGATCGGATCGGATAAACGCTCAACCGGCCATCAAGGCTTGAGAAAGTCAAGCAGATCCAGCGACGGCGATGTGGAGGTCTGAGGCTGCATGCGCTGCTTGCCTGCTGCCAGTGCTGCCATGAGGCCTTGCTGTTTACGAGCTTTGGCTCTCTTTTTGCTGCTGAGATTCTCCGTAGATTTCCGTAACACGGTGGAGGTGGATTCAGTGCCCTGCATTTGCGTGTCAGAGAATATCTGAGCTGCTGAAGGAATTGCTGCTGCTACTGGATGAGTCTTTCTGGATTTTGCAGGTTTGATAAGGCTCTGCGACGTTAGGAATTTCTGGCGATGACATCGCAGACATCTGTATACAACAAGTGGAGGGGCCTCAGACGATGGGGTTTCTTCCTTCGAAGCTACCCGACCTCTATTGCGACGCTCCGCCCCTCGACCGTGTTTCGTAGGGATTACGATTTTCGAAGAACTAGAAGTCCTGATAGCCCCGCAAGCGCCACATAAGTCACGGTGTTGGGCAACAGACAACAGCTTCGATTCATCACGGAGGAGCTGGTTGTGGACTGCTAAGAGGTGTGAGGAGGTTGAAGGGCTTTGGGCAGCAAGGTAATGTGCAGAACTTTTCAAAAATTTTAGGCGTGTAGTCGACGAAGACATATTAAATGAAAACCGCATCAATTACATCTGAATATTCGAAAAGTGAGATATATTCAACCAAGGCAGATCAAACTTGGCTTGGTGCTCAAGATCCAACTGTGGGAGGGTTTTTACGCAGTAGGTACTCCGTACAGAGAGAAACCTTTGATAGGCTGGCATTCGCCCGATTGGGCCTGGCCTCTCTTGGCATTATTCCCCCCCGGCCCTGGCCCTGGCCCCCCCCTTCCTTCCCCTTCGAAATACGGAGTACTCTACGGAATAGGGAGCGTAGTAGTAACTACTGCGAAGTAATTCGAACTATCAACGACTACGGAGCACGTACTGGTATATACAAGCGCGCAGTCCGTATACCGCGTAGATACAGTTCCTCCTCCACAAGCTCCAGCCAGGCAATGCAAACCCCTCGCAGGCACGGACAGAATTAAACAAGCCCAACGAAACGAACTGGATTCTTCCAGCTCATGGGGTGTATCACCCCATGAGCGGTTATGCTAGCGCTTTCTTCAAGCTTCATTTGGTAGTAGGTTAGTGGTACAAAAACATGTAGCAAATCATTTATTCACAAACCCAATTAATTCAAAGCATTTCTCATTTTATGTAGTATACGGGGGGGGGGGGGCTTCTTCACTTATCCGGTTAAACCTTTCCTCCGTGTTTGGCTCACCAGCCTCGGGGATAGGTTTTTTTATGACTTCGACAGTCTCCACAGGTACGGAGAAAGGGAAACAAACGATGAAAAAAGCACATCTAGATTCTCGACGAAGATGATTGCCTTCTGACTGGTGCTCAATTATTATTATTATTATTATTATTTCTTCTTCGTTAATGGCCTCTGGCCTGCGGTGAATCCCAAAGCGGGTCCATTCTGTCTGAATACTCTAGTATTCCAGCCACTATCCGTAGTATTGTTGGGAGAATAGGAATGGGGATGTCATCATGTCAAGTCGTATTACCTTTTTTTTTTTTTTTAAATCGTCGGCGACTCCGAGAGCTTGGCCAGGGTAACTACCGAAACAACTTGGGCCTCTCGCATGCCAAAGGGCGGAACGGAATCAAAGTTATTTAGTCTCCATTATACGGAGTACTATGCATCTGTTTTAACTGGGTGCTTTTTTCTCCGCATGTTGGGGTAAAACCAGCCCTGAACAACCTTCTGCGGGGTTAGTGTATCCACTTCATCCTCGGTGCCGGTCTGGGCAATGCGCTCACGAACCCAGATTCGAGAACACTAAAATCGCTGGGCTCTGATTCCAATTTCCAACCACCGAACGACAACCTGCAAGAACTCAAGGCAAGGCCCCTGGCCGCCTAGGCACCTGTGTTGTTTACGGTGTGTGCAGCAGTTGAGAAAGATGACGATGGACTTTTTTATATTTTATATTTTATATATATTTTCTTTTTTTACCACAACTGCTTCTCTGAGCTCAAAATTGTGTACGGAGTGTTGTGTGCGGAATGGAATTGAACAGCATAAATAAAGGCTTCGGAGCATACTTCCCAAAACATGGTAGCGTCTGAGTTTTATTATCCACCGCCACCGCTCTCAAACCTTGATAATTGATCGAAAAGGAATGGCCCCATAAACTACTATCTGATCCACTGCGAACAATGTCCATTCTGCCAACAGTCACGCTACACAAGTGAGACCCTCAATATCTACCCCAGGATTCGGGTTTCGGTGGCGAAATTTACAGCTAAATCTCGAGGCCGTCAGTCTCTTTTGCCGAGCTTCTTTGCCATACGGGCAGGCTAACTAGGAGCCGTCCCCCATACCAGTAGGAGGCGAGAGAGAGAGACGAGAAGTGGACACCCCTGATTCACCCCTTGAACGAATCAACAAGCACGATCGGCCGTGTCCCAACCCCATTCCACTACTCTATCGAAAAGGGGAGCATGGAGAACTCACGCACTTTTCCCTTCGTCTGGAACTTCGAGTTTGATGTCAATTGGTGTCCAATTTGTATCCACATATTACCCTCTTTCACTGCTCGGCCGAAATCTGGCTATTCCTCAAGGTATCTCGATTTACCCGCGGCTCCAGATCGCTTCCCCAGGAAAGCATCATTTTGCGCGTGGTCATAGTTGTGGAGATACATCCAGTGCGGGGGAAGTTGTTGTCTTTATATAGCATGATACAAAACCCCGAACTGGAATGCAGGACAACAGCAAGTTATGGGCTTCAGTTTGCCCAACAATTGACACTTTAATCTCTGAGCGGCCATACCATACCACATTCCAACCTCACCCACTTGTCACTTTGCCTGTCCAAAATGTCTGGTGATCTAGAGAAAGTCTCTGACAAGGTCTCCGTTGACCATGTCAACAATACCGCTGGGGACGCTTCCGACGTCGACGTCGAGAGGTATATTCATACGCAGAACAGCGGAAAATTGTTCACCGTGTCGACCGCCGGCTCGTGTCTATGTGTGGTCTGGGTTATTGTATCAGTTTGATGGACCGGACGAACTTGTCCGTCGCTGCCATTGCTGGCATGAACAAGGAACTCGAGTTGACTGTTGGCTTTCGATATGTTCGTAACCCCCTCCCCCTGGTTCATCGAGTTAGGTTCTTTTAGGTTCGTTTTTGCTAATCATGAGACTTTTTGCAAGTAGTCTCTTGTCGCTCTAGTCTTTTTCATAACATATATTGTCTGCCAGCCGCCAATGACAGCAGTCATACGCAGAATCGGGCCAAGGATCTTCATCAGTGTCATTGTGCTTACATGGGGAATTTGTTTGATTGTAAGTACCATTGGCATTCTCCATTTCACGTAGCCATTGTTAATATACCTGTCTTTACTTAGGGCTTTGGTCTGTGCAAAAATTGGGAACAACTTACAGCACTCAGAGCCCTGCTGGGACTCCTGGAGGCGGGATTTTTCCCAGGCACAGTCTACCTCCTATCGACCTGGTACTCCAGATATGAGGTTCAGAAGCGTTATTCGATCTTCTACCTGATTGGATGCGTGGCCGCCGCACTTTCAGGTATCCTCGCGTTTGGTTTTAGCCAGATGGAAGGTCTTCAAGGAATGGGCGGCTGGAGGTGGATTTTTATCATGCAAGGCCTCGTGAGTAATTATCAACTTATTTCACTGCTCTCTTCCTTTTCTCTGGTTTCCCTCTTCACCCTCCTCTTTTTTTTGACAACAAAAAAAGCTAAAAAAAGCTAACATTATCTCCTAGTTAACCATCGTCGTCGGAATTCTCATCTATATTTTCCTGGTGGACTTTCCTGACAAGGCTCACAAAGCGTGGAATTTTCTAACCCAGGATGAATGTGCCTTCGTAATACGACGATTGAACAAGGACAGAGGCGACGCTGATGCGGAAGCTTTCACCCTTAGAAGATTCCTACGCCCTGCTCTAGACTTGAAAATCTGGGCCTTTGGCATGATATTTTTGTATGCAATCCACCGAGCCTGTTTCTTTCCCCTTTCTTTTTGTTAGAGCGAAGACCTCATTACTGACCGAAATCCCTACACCAGCTGCTTGACCACAGTCACCTACGCCATTGCCTATTTCCTACCTATCATCCTCCACGATAACATGGGCTTTGGTGTTGGCGAATCCCAATGCCTCGTCGCTCCGCCGTACATCCTGGCAGGTATCCTAATGTACACAACCTCCTGGGTGGCCGACAAGTACAAAATGCGGGCGCCTATCCTTATATTTAACAGTGTCATCTCGATAATCGGGTTACCCATCATGGGATTCGGAAAGGGCAGCGCCGTGCGCTACTTCGGCGTGTTCCTGGCCACTGCTGGTGTCAACGCCAACATTCCGTGCACTCTTGCATACCAGGCCAATAACATTCGCGGCCAGTGGACAAGAGCCTTAGCGAGTACCACGCTCGTCGCGATGGGTGGCATTGGAGGAATTGCAGGCAGTTTGGTTTTCAGGTCACAGGATGCGCCACAATATATCCCTGGCATTTATGCTGCTCTGGCGTGAGTTTTTTTTATCCATATCTCTTACAGAAACCGTGATCGTGAAGAGGTCCTTTCTCAACGGGGAAAATCATTTGCTGACTCGAAGTATTTTTCACAACCTTAGCTGCCAAATTCTCCTCGTCATCATAGTTGGCACTTTGAGTCTTTACTTCTGGAGGTGCAACAAAAAGGCAGACCGTGGAGAAATGGTCATTGAGGGGTCGCCTACTTTCCGATACACCATATAAATCCACGTAAACGGCAGGACATGGTAATTATACCCAGTCAGGATGGAATTTGTTTCCAGATTTGTTTTCTCCCTTTCATGTTTTGGAAATGGTGGGTGTTTAATTTTCCATACGGCCGACCTACGGAATTGGGGCTGGATAGAAATGGAAGGCGAAGGTTTCAGATGAGTTCATTCCAACGTGGCTCTACCTCATCCTAGTCTCTTGCTTTGTTTTCGTTTCTCTCATTTATCCAAGTTTAATTTCCAAAAACGTGGTAGAATTAGAAACTTTTGGATTCGTTAGCCTCCCTTGGCGCGTTCTTGCAAGAAATCGTGTTTATCCGTAAATTTTCTCATAGCGTTATAGCAATGCTGGTTCGAAATAATGAAATGGGGAATTCTGCCGGTGGATGCCCTTCAATATGTTTGAATCCTGAGAAATTTTGGGCGCTCATGTCGAACCACAGGAACCATAATTGTAAGGTGACTTGGAAGCAGCACCATTAGCTGCTGAGGAAAATCTGCAGATCTAGAAGACTACCAAGGTAAAATAAAATAAAAGATTCACGACAAGAAGCCGAACTCAGATCCAAGTAGCTCCTCCAGCCGTTAAGTTCGCTTTTGTTACGTCCGTCCAGAAGCAGGCTTGGCTCACAAGAAAAATTTCCCCGAAAATCTATCCTTGCCAACTTAAAAAAAGCAATAGACGGCTCTTTAAATAGCTTGGTATCCATGCGATTTGTACTCCGTAGCTGAGAAGTAGAGGTGGAGACGGAGTCATGATCAGCTATTCGTTATTAAGACTCCGTTGTCCGTATGGTGAAAAAAGAAAAGAAAAAAAGAAAAGAAAAAAAGAAAAAAAGAAAAGGATACTGATAGGCAGTACTCCGTAAAAGTTTCGGAAATAGTATCATTCGCTCTGGTGCTGCAGTTCCATGAAGCTAGATACCCCTTTCCAGTTACGTTTATCCCTACATGCGTACCACACACTGGTAGAAAGTGGCATTCCCACGGGTTTGCGGGTTTTGTGGGAGCCAAGAGGGTCTGGATAAAGCCCAATAAATCATAATTGATGAGGTTGCAATGAGGTACGGAGTAGTCGACATGATGAAAATCAAAGCGGGTAGACCGAAAAATATGAACCTGGTTCTTTTCCCCGGATCGACACTGCCTATATGCAGGTACGACGCAGAAAAGCCCATATTTGAAAATAAAAACAGAGAAGCTTCGTTCTGTCCGAAACTTGGCACTTGATTTTATTTGCTGTCGCCCATAACTTTAGAAATATAGTTGGAGCCAGGGCCTTCTTGCCAGGAACTGATATATCCGTAGTTGGCGAAGCGAGGAATATGTATGGAAGCTCAAGGACCAATATTTGGAAGATGTGATTAGGCAGCAAGCGAATTTCACTTTGAAACGTTAGGCAAATATCCCGAGAGTGCAGCACTTTTGCTTCTTCATCGTGGACACGAAAGGGAGTGCAACTTTTTCACAAGAGTAGGAAAAAGGGGCGTAACTGCAAATTTCCCGGATTGATATGCAATCATTCGTGGCCAGCTCAGGGCCGGTGATGGGTGGATATGAAACTGTACGGTTTCATCGCGGCGAAATGATAGGTAGTATGCAGTGCACAAGCCAGTTCATGACTGGAGAGTAGCACTGGTAGATTGGAAGGTTGCATTTGGGACATGGACCCTCAATTGCTGCAGAGTGAAGAAAATACGTCGGGCTGTGAAAAGTGATGAATTGTGGCCAACTTCTGAAAAAGCATCATTTGGTAGGAATCGAAGTATGGAACCCAGCAATGAAGGCATTCTAGATGGATGTACTCCGTAGAGTTTCTAGGGGTCGTCGGTGAATTTTAGCATCTCAGCTAGTAAATAAGGCCCACGAAGCCTCATATTTTCCATTTCCGGCCAAGTCCAGCTCCCATTTTTAGCTCAACAACAAACAGGCCCAACTGAACCTTGTCCTCTCACATGCTACCGCTAACCAGAGCAGTTTCGAGAACCTCATGTGGCGTGCAGGATGCTAAAGTCTGAATGAAATACCCAGTAATTATCAGAGACTCACGGGCCATCAAAAGCCTGCATTTTAACCCCCCCAGCAGAGTCCGCCACATAGTCGTACAGTTTCCTCAGACACCCCAGCAGTATCTCCGACGCCACCGGCTTAGCGTCGGCCCAACGCGCTCAATTTGAGAGTCGCCAGGGTGTTATGGTACGATTGATCGTCTGAAATTGCCATCTTTATGGGCAGCCGGGTTGCTGATTCAGATTGCACAGCGGCCAAATTCTTTTGTCAACAAGTTAAAGTTGGGAAGCCCACAACGGCCTGCGTCTGGTGGCGCTCTTGGAAGGGACCAAAGATGATCAACACGATGGTTGAAGGCGAAATAGAATAAAATAGC
>LGUA01000660.1:0-12568 GCA_001660665.1 Emergomyces africanus | reverse complement strand
CTCATCCCTTTTCCCCTGCCAAAGTCGGAAACATTTTTCGTAAAATATATCTCGTCCACCTTCAGTCCTGGGTAACATTGGGCAGAATGATAAACCGGGTCTATAAATAAAGGCATCTTTCCCACAAAAAAGCGCCCAAATATTTGGGACTTGACAAAGCCAATGACCAAACGATCAGTACAACGTTGTCACCACCTAACCACGGGTTCTGGGCCATATTCATAGCTAATTTATTTCAGTGATAAATAAGTCTTTCATGACCAGGAAGTGTACTCCGTATGAGCTGTTATATATTTTTTAGTGCACCGACTTCCCCCCGAGCCAATAAAAGCTCGAATGGAGTGCAGGATTGCGCGCTTATCTTGTTTTAGCCGTTTCTGGGCATTCTCAACCCAATTTTGCCTCATTTGCCCCTTATTTTTACTCAATGTTAGTTGCTTAATTTCGCTCATCAGCGCCAGCTAAATCATCTGTGGCTAGGGGGGGTTTTGGGGCGGTCACATCTCCTTTTATGAATCCCCAGTATAGGTAGCATGTGGCAGAGTGAAGGCCTCTACTGGATAGAATATATTGGCCCCTTGAATACTGTGTATATGTTATCAGGGCAGTTTTTGGAGAATAAGAATCAAAATTTCTTCAAAACTGAGTTGCCCCAAGAGTCCCCTGGTGGGAGAGGCTAACAGCTAGCAGAATAGCACTATGTTTCAGAGATATCCAGGGTCCAAACATGCCCCAACCACTGGCAGCCAGTGATGTCCCCTGCTGACCCCCTCGTAGACTGGATCCGTGTCCACATCGCCCTCATATGCGATGGAGTTTGGAAGTTGTCGCTGTCCAACCACAGCCTGCACCCCAGCAGCTGACATAATTCTGCACAAAAACTCGGTCCCGGATCAACATCCACTCCGATACCTGTACCGTGGATTTGTATCTTCAAATCCGCCGAAAGATTGGAAAAAAAAGGAAAAAAGAAAATACAACCTTACCGAGTGCTTGCATGGCAGTTAAATAACTGATATGGCATAGCATCTGGGTAGTGATCTCGATTCTTTGTCTCCTATATATCCTCAGTGTTCGTCCACGATCTTGATACCGTGTGCCTCTTGCACCATCGTAACACCTTGCATGGTACTCCGTAATATCCAACGTTCAATCTCCATCCCTCAAAAGCCGCTTTGCCTCCCTTCCTCACGACTACCATTACATCGCATTAATACCGTCTCTCACGTTTTTCTTTTATCTTTTCTTTATTTTTTTACAGTTTTATTTGGGCCGTGGGCGCAATCAGTACACATACAAAAACTTCGCATATTCGGTCGGGGGTGGAACCGTGTCTCAGATCAACGGGCGTGGGCGGCCTCTGGTGAGAATATATATATATAATAAACCTATTTCAGCCTTTTAACCGGAGGCCGGGGCAGTTGGTATCAGTGGGAATTGCTCATTCATACATGCTGCTCGCATTGGAGAGATGAAGGAGTATTCTGCCTACTCCAATGGCTATACCGCCTACCCTCATGGGGAGAGCGGGACATTCTCAATTTCACCTCATAGGTACGTTTTTGTTCTCTTTGCATTTAGGAAGCAAAGGAAAAGAATATAGCGACGGAGAGTAATATTTATTCTGCAAGCTGGTGGTATGTTTCTCGCGTTTGAACGAGTTTGCTAATGTGCAATCTATATATATGTGTTCCTCCTTCGAAATAGATTTCAACCACGTTCACATACTGCCTTGCGCCGAAGGCACCTGCTCATACAACGGCTATGTGTCCTTGGTTTCGTTTCTTTCTTCATTTTAATTTTTATATTTCCTTCCTGGCGAACCGCGGTCTTGGGACCCATAACCTTTGGACTCTTCTCTTCCATTGAAGATTTTCAACTGGAGACCGTCAGATACTATGACCTCTCCAACTTTCAAGGAACAGCCCGGGGCTGGGAACGAGAGGAGCGAGTCCTCCTCTGCACACCCCTTAGAGACGCCGCGTCGCATCTACCCATGTTCTTCTCCCACCTCCGAAACTTCACCTACCCACATCACCTCATAGACCTCGCTTTCCTCGTTTCCGACTCGAAAGATGACACCCTCGAGACCCTTACAAAAATGCTCCATGAATTGCAGGATGACCCCGACCCCAAGCAGCCGTATGGGGAGATATCGGTGATTGAGAAGGATTTCGGACAAAAGGTCAATCAGGATGTGGAAAGCAGACATGGTTTTGCGGCACAGGCGTCCCGAAGGAAACTTATGGCCCAGGCCAGAAATTGGCTACTGAGTGCTACCTTACGACCAACACACAGCTGGGTATATTGGAGAGATGCTGATGTGGAAACCGCGCCTTTTACTATATTGGAGGATTTGATGAGGCATAATAAGGATGTTATCGTACCAAGTGAGTTTTTTTGCTTATGCGTATATTCATCATACCTATGACCCCTAACCTTAAAACTCTAGATGTTTGGCGCCCACTCCCTGATTGGCTTGGTGGGGAACAGCCCTACGACTTAAACTCGTGGAAAGAATCAGAAACTGCGCTGGCCCTGGCAGATTCTCTACACGAGGACGCTGTCATTGTGGAGGGTTATGCGGAATATGCTACCTGGCGGCCGCACCTTGCATATCTCAGAGACCCATATGGAGATCCGGATATGGAAATGGACATCGATGGCGTGGGCGGTGTCAGTATTCTAGCAAAGGCCAAGGTATTCCGCTCCGGAGTCCATTTCCCGGCATTTAGCTTTGAGAAACATGCGGAGACAGAGGCGTTTGGCAAGGTAATTTATATATATATTCACCCCTCGGATCTACCCAAAGTTTTATTTGTTTATTTATATATTTTTTATCTCTAACGTTGATATCTCCAAACAGATGGCCAAGCGTATGAAATTCTCTGTCGTGGGCCTGCCCCACTACACCATCTGGCATCTCTACGAGCCCAGTCTGGATGACATCAGGCACATGGAGGAGATGGAAAGGGAACGCAAAGCGCGCGAAGCGGAGGAAAAAGAGAAAGCTGAGCGAGCACAGTTCGTGCAGGAACATTTTAAGGATGCGAAAGACGAGTGGGCTAAGGATGGTAGGGCTATTCAGGATATTTTGAAGAAGGATGAGCAGGCAAAGACGGGAGAGAAGAAGCAGGATGTCAATAAGGACGGTAACTCTGTCGCTAAAGGTCAGCAACAGCAACAGCAGCAGCAGCAGCAGCAGCATCAGCAAAAACAGCAAAAACAGCAACAACAACAACAACGAACGCCGCTAGCGGAGGAGGGCAGTCCAGCCAAGCCTAAACAAGAAGGGCGGAGATGATGAAGTCGAAGCATGTGGGGTACGGCGTATGTGCATATGTGCTTGTAGATATTTTTTGGTATTTTCTAACGCTAGATCTGTGAGTTTGCGTCTTTTATTAATTTTATTATTTTATTCCTCTCCGCCCAGTATTGATTTCCCCCTTCCTGCGTGCTGTTTGATTTTGGGCAGTTGTTATCTTCTAAATACTGCCACAAAATACCGGAATGTAATAATAATCTAATAACTCCTTCTTTGCTTCTCTCTCTTTCCAGTCTCCGTTATCTCACCCGCCAAACCTTCCCAAGAGCTAACAGAAAAATGAGATAGACGCTGAATTTATCAAATTTGAACCCTCCCCCACAACCCATGACCTGGCGCGGCTCAAACGATACTATAAGGCGAAAGAGCGAGGACAAAGAACCATCGAAAATGCCTCCTCGTTTACGGAGTATTTTACAATGTCTTATCATCGTTATTATTTTACTATACTTTCTGCCATATTTCTTTGTAACATATTTTCAACTCCTCCCCCCACCCCCCCGGCTTTATGTATTTACTTCTTGTGTTTCTCATTTGGACACCACCCGACCGTCTGTTTATTGTTTTTTTATTTAATTTTTCTTCGTCTTCTTCTAGCATGCTGCGCATCTTTGATGTACATACACACGTGTACCATAGTGCATTGCGATTGCAATTGCGGTTGCGATTTTCGGGCTTTCCTAGTTAACTTTTTGAGTGTTCACTCTTGGGCATTTCGCGAGGAGAAGTATTTTTTGGAGGGAACTCCGTATATCATTCAACTGTTTTTTCAGCTGTTCTGCATTTACATTTACTTGGGAGTTCATGAACGGTTATTTTCTTAATTTGCAATTTGCATTCAATCGCATCATTTGTTATGTAGTAGCCCATATCAATGGTTGGAAGGAGCTGAAGTTCTTTTCCCGCTTTTATTTTTACTGTCTATCTATCACAAATTGATCCGGTTTTTTTTCTCTCTGCTTCTTATACAATTGTTAATAATCCCAATTAGTTCTCGGAATTTAGGATTTATAATCTGTGAGCCAGATTGAGATGTTGAGAGTCAATATTCTACCTCCAAGTGCTTTCATGAATTCAGCTGGCAGCGTCGCTTTAAGGTTCCTAGGGTTTCCTGGTTCAGCGCCTAACCTTAACTAAATCTCGCTCCGAGCCTTGGGAAGGTTAGCCGCGGCCCGCCTAGAACCCTAAAAAGCACGCGCCCCTGAAGAAATAAAAACAGATTATTGAATCACGATATTCGATCCCCGCGTCAGATTCAACAAGATATCATCACCTCCTCCACAGGGAGACGGATATCACGTCTACGATACGAGTACTCTTTCTTTCTTATTTACATCTGTCTCAATCGTGAAACCCACGATCATATGTTTTAGTTCCCCTGACCGAATGACAATGGCAAAGCCAGCGGGGCGAGTGCTGGACTTCACACACACCAGCCCGCAACGAGCGTTCAAGCTCATTGAATTACCACCTGAATTGGCAGAGGTGGTTTGTTCTGGGAAGTCTGGATCTAGGTATGTATATTACCACATAAGAACAGAAAATGACAAATAAAACTATTTCGTCGACTTAACCCCTATGAAATATTTGCTGTACTATCTAACTAAAACCCTTCCCTACTAAAAACCACAGTCTCTCCTTGAAAGCTGAGGCTTCCAGATCCTCAACATCTAGTGATACCTACGTGAACCTCTGTACAACCACCCAAACCTACATGATCCGCCAAGTCCAATCCTCAAACTCCATATACCTCATCCAACCTTCCCCCTCCCCCTCTTCCCCCCCAACCATCCAACCGCAGCAACAGGCTATAGAAGATACCCCCAACTGCGTCACAACCATCTCTAAATGCAACGCCATCCTCGAACTCGTGAAGATGGATAGCAACTCATACTCCGCATTTCCATACCTGCAACGTGTACTGCGCGTGTATAGCGGTTCGCACGCTGAGGAGGATGGGGATGTGGATATGAGCGGCGGCGACAGTGGTGGCGTGGGCTTATCTACTACTACTACTACAACAACCATCGCTACGACTGCCATTACGCAGAGGGAGCGGAGAATAGCTATGAAGAAATTGTTTGCGGGGGTGCCATTGTCAGCGGCAGAGTGTGAGCGAGGCTGGGTGGAGATTTGCGGGTTTGTACATTTCGAGCGGAACTTTGTTGTTGTTGGTGGTGGTGGTGGTTGTCGATTAACTTGTTGGCGGCCATCGGCTGTCATGAGAATTCAGGCTTGGAAAAGGGTTCTGGATGGGGCAGTGTTGCAGGGAATTGATATCGGGAAACATTTTTTGGTACGGGATTTGTGGCGCGCCACGAGGGATGAAGAGGACGATAATGAGAGTGGGAATGCTGGGTTTCCCATGTCATTATTTGATGCGTTGATAAGGAGATTAATGAGAGATCCAGCATCGGTGGGTTTGGGGGAGGTTTATGAAGAGCTTAAATGTAAGGGGATCTTGAACTTTGGTGAATGTTTTTACGCTCTGGTAATGGATGAATGCTGACCCATATGTGGAACTTTAGGGGCAAGTTTTGATAAAGGTACTACTGTGAGCTGGGTTGGAGAAGCTTATCTGGAAGCTAACGCACCGGATCCCACGATGGCAATTGGCCGTGCGGAATTTCTACAGAGTTGGAAAGATCTATTACCAGAGCCGTGGAGGTGTGAAGCTACATGGGATAATTTAAGAGTATGTTGTTTCCCGTGCATCTAGAACATTGCGTAACTTCGTGCTATACTGTACATAGTGGGGTATATCTCGAAGGCGGTGTATGTACCGGGATATCTTTCGAGAAAAAAAACTGACGAAAGCATCGTTGCATATAACACAGAACGACAGCTACCAATATCCCGATTCGGCGAGCGTTTGTTTTAGGGCAAGAGCAGAAAACAAGGGTACTCGCCCGGGACTCAAGCAGCGTACATGAAGCGCGAAATCAGTGACCACCCAGACCATATACGAAACTCTGTAGGAGATTAATTGGGGGCAAAAAAAATATATATATAACAAGTCAGATAATAGCCCCCGGGTTATTCGAGTACTCCTCTCTTCGTCCACGCGCAATCGAGACCGGAATAAATGGCACCACCCATAAATAACATCGATCGGAGAGGTTCCTGAACGGAAACAAGGAACAAAGGAAAAAAGGAAATAAACTGGGGAAGGAGAAGGAGATCTGAGATCTATTTCGGGAAAAAGTCGAGTTACGTCTTCAACACCAGGCAAACTTCTCATTCCAATACCAGTCAACATCCTCGCCAAGCCCAAGCTGCTTGCCATTCCATTTCAAGCTGCATATGCTGGTCTGTTCTCTATGCTCGACTTCCACAGTCGGGCATAACATTTTAACAGCTTGTTCGATGACCGGGGTTGGATTCCAAATGTCCACACGAGTCATACCCCACTCATGCGCCGCCAACTGGGCTCGGTAGAGCGTTGCAGCAAGCGCTTCAACAACCAATTTCTCTTCGGCTGGCGATTTTGGCTCCTCATATAGCGCCCGCAATATATACAGGACGTTTTCCTTCTCAGTCTTTCCAAAGTTCCGATTCCAGCAGATGAAAACCTTGCGGCTTTCAACACACGCCCCTTTCACTTTAGGCACACCCTTGTCAGGAACCACGATCCTTGAGTAGAATTCTTCGCGGGCCCAATGCCAGCTCAAAGCCGCATAATCGGGCACAAAAGCAACCTTAGCTTTTTTTGAGTTCTGGGACGCCTGCCTTAGGATTTGTTGGTACTTCTCAAGTACCACATCGGAGCACATGAACCAGTTGACGTCATCGGCCTGCATGTCCTCCGCCATGCCTAAATTGACTGTAGCAACGTCCTGCTTTACTTTATCTTTCGAGGCGGGTGGGAGACTGATCTGCGACGAAGGGAAGGATTTCCACCCACGCTCGCTATAAAATGTCTTGCCGATATCCGAGTAGAGGACTGAAAATACCCCCCTCTTCCGTACCGAATCCTCCTGCTGCCATGTATCCAGTTTTTTTGCGAGCTCAGTAAGCATCCGGCCAGCGTAACCCCGACGCCGAAACTCTGGTTTGGAAAAGACACTGCCAATACTGTGGGCGATAATCTGTTCGACCTTACCGTCATGAGCTAGCCAGGCGCGTTTGCTAAAGGACTCGCAGCTGCTGAGAATGGGGCGGTTATCGGGGGATAGATGGTTGTCTACGAGGATCCATACGGTCAATGCGCCGTCTCTTGTCATATCCTGGTTCATGAGATGGTTCTCACGTTGGATGTATTGCTCGGAATCTAGCACGCCTTTCCATTGCAGACTGTTTGCTCTCAGACATTGGATCCGCTCTGCGGGGGTAGGAACGACGAGAGTGAGGTCCGCAGAGTCTGAAGGAGGCATCGAGCAATCGGAGGACCCCATGGTTTCGCAGATTTGACCTCGAAAGGTACCTACCCAGTTTCTGACAGCGACGCTATTGCAGGTATAGGTTTTTACAAACGTCGTATTTCACCACGTTCTAGTTGTCTGGATAATCAAGAAGGAGAGGAGAGCCTGTATAAATGTAGTAGCTAGCTAGCTACCCAATAGGTAGAGATATATAAATAGGGATACCACGATACCACCCAGAAGCAAGGCAGAGCTGTCTCCGATTCGCGAAAACGGCCGAGTCAACGACCCTAATGATGTAGGTAGTATGCACCGTCGTAAGTTATCACCGATCCGCGTCCCTGCTTGGCCAACGCTTGACCCGACGGAAAGCGGTGCCATCCATAAGGTGTGGCTTAGTCATGGGACAAAAAGCCAAGATATGACTAAGCTTAGCCTCCATTGACACCAAGCAAGTGACGAGGGGTCCGTGCACCCCACCTGGCGGTCATCCAACCGAAGCTAAGCCTCAATAGGAAACGGCTCAAAGTTGAGGTCAGGTGCTTGAAAACTCTCGACGACGACAGGCTGCACCACCCTTGGAGGAGCTGGTTATACTGCGTACTATAGTCTTGCTTGTTGAAGTTGTATCTGTAGCTGTTCCAATGCGTCTCTTGTCGAAAGAAAAATAGGGAACAAAAGGCCCTAGGATTCGAAGGGCAAGGCTGCATCCACTGTGGGGGCGACTGGTATGGATGCGTCCTCGCCTTGTTTAGCTCCACCCTCCCGTCACCGCCACAGACTACGCATACAACAGACTCAATTCCAATATATCTGCGTCTGCTTCTTTAGATGTTCTCTTACTTATTTATCCCTTAGCAGTTTTACCTTTGTACTCTCGTTCATCACCTTTTATCTTCAAAAGCCCTTGTCCTCAATCCTCAAAAGCAGTTTGTTTTGATCTATTTTTGGAGTTTGGCGATTCTATCCATTTATTATATTATATGCTACAAGGGTTGAAAAATCGAGTTAAAAGGGGTGTCAAATGATATCTTGGATATATAGCTTTGTTTTCCCTTGTTCTGGACATCAAGCTGTCAAGTTGGTTTCCAACTCTGTCTCCAGTTCGGTATCAAACTCACCTTTCGAGTTTTAGAATCTCTTCGATATATGGACTATTCTATTTCGAATTAAGAGGAACCTTCTAACTGCTACGCAATTAGCCAGTTGCTATGCGATTTTCGACCATTCTGCACCGTTTATTCTCTAATTCTTCAAATAGTTCCGTTCTGATTCCACTTGTGTCTCAAATACATTTGACAATCTTAACAAGTTATCGGTCCGCTCATAAAAGATCAGCTCGTTTAAAAGTATGAACCATGAAACGAAAGCTGCCTGAAATCATCGACCTTACCAGAGATGACGAAGCCGACACTGTCAAGGTCCCGCGCCCGGGTGGCAGCATTCCTGGCCCGTCTCAACCCCCGTTCCCGCCAACTTCTCCGCAAAACAAATATGACTATTTGTATGCTCGAATTACGACCATTTTCCCGGGGATCTGCTTGGAATATGTTCGACAGCTTCACAAGCATCATACGGAGGCAACCACGGATATTGATGCCGAGGAAGCTCTAATCAACCACATCATAGATTCCGGCCCATATCCTCAGGGGAACGAAGGAACAAAACTTGAAAAATCTCGACAAGAGACTCCACAAAAGCCCTCGCAGCCAGGTAGTTTTAAGAGGGTCGGAGACAGGAACGATGGCATCTTTCAGTATGGCTACTTCTATCGGGATGCGTAAGTCTAATTCCATATATGGTACAGTTTCACCCCTCTTTGTGTTTATCTCTAAGAAACTTCGGCTTAAGCTATATTTTGAATGGCCCCAAAGCTTCATGTTACGATTCTTGACCAGCTTCGGTTTTATTTGTCTTCTATTTGTTATCATTAATATGATAATTGTCTAACATCTTCTTAGTCGATACCTGTTACAACTGGATTTCCCCGAAGTCCCACCAGAGTACATACACTCTGTGTTACAGTCTCAAAAGTCATTGTTCGCTGCATATTCAAGCCTGGACCAAGCGGAAAATACATATGACATGAGCAATCCTGCGTTGTATAAACGCCGCCGTGGCAGCAAGACAGACGCTCTGGGACTCTCGCCAAATGTCCCGATAAATTCTGATCTGTTGCGTGAGCTCCAGGTCGCAAGAGAGGAACGGCGGAAAAAGGAAGGTATTAGACAAATTTTTAAAAATATAAAAATAAACCAAATGCAATAGTCCACTTGCTAATGGGGTTTTAGAGTCACGTCGACAGGAACAAGAGCTGGCTAAACTAGAGGCCCAAAATGAAGCTACGTGCATCGCTCAGGGTAATGTCATGGAATGCCAATGCTGCTATGCCGACGTTCCTACAAGCCGTATGATACCCTGCACTGGGCAAAATATCCACTTCTTCTGTAAAGAATGTGTAAGATCCGCTGCAAAAACCCAAATTGGTATTATGAAATATGAAGTGAATTGCATGGATATGAGCGGCTGCGCTGCCGGCTTCCACAAACAGACTCTAGCCAAGGTTCTAGGTGAATCATTGATGAGAAAAGTAGAACAGCTTCAGCAGCGCGACGAGATCGCAAAAGCAGGACTTGAAGGTCTACATGATTGTCCCTTCTGTGATTTCAGAGCCATATGTCCGCCAGTCGAGGTAGATCGTGAATTCCGCTGCCACAACCCATCTTGCAGAAAAGTGAGCTGTCGCCTTTGTGGCCTAGAATCCCACATTCCGAATACCTGCGAGCAGGCCAATGACAAGAAAACGCCAGCAAGACAAAAGATCGAGGAAGCCATGAGTGAGGCGCTTATCAGAACCTGCCCTAATCCAAATTGTAAACTCAAAATAGTCAAGGAAGATGGATGCAACAAAATGATATGCGTGAAGTGCCGCTCGGCGATGTGCTATGTCTGCAAGAAGGATATCAGTTCGGAAGGGTACAAGCATTTTGGTAAGCCTCCGAAACGTTGTCCAGTCCACGACCCCAAGTCAAATGCCCGCGACTTTGAGGAGGTTTCGAGTGCGCATAAAAAAGCGATGGAGGAGGTCATGACAGCCAATCCGGAGCTAAAGCAAGGAGAGTTGGCAGTCGAAGCTCCCAAGAGAGAACACCATACACGGCCTACTATTATCGGCCGCCACAGGTATAATCAACATCTACCAAATCAGCACCAGTATTACAATGCCCTGCTCAGACAGGACGAGATTCCAGGCGCTGCAGCACGTCCAGCCCAGCCTGGCGCTGGCGGGCCTGCTGCTCATGCTCAATTTCCCGTGCATGCCGTTATGGATCAGAATCCTCCACAAACCGTAGCTTACGCTCAACCGTTCCCAATCCAGAATGGAGCCAATCATTTTGATCCATATGGACGTGTTTTGGAATGGGTGAACGTGGTAGAGCAACCGCCACCTCAGCCGATTGCACAACACGATTTTCAGCAAGCTGGGCTCTGGAACCAAGGGGTGGCTTTCCAAATTATCCCACCAACCGTGATGCCGCCAATGCCTCATTATGAACAGTTCCGGCATGATCCTAATTTTCATCCACAACATCATGATCACCGCCATCATCACAGCCATCCACCGCAAGTGGGGTATGCCAGTCAGGGACATCCAGCACTGTTACCGCAGCACAAACCCCTAGAAGCCCAGAATAGTCAGAACCAGAACCAGAATCACACTGACAAGCAATATCAGTACCACCCGAATCTGCACCAAGGAGCCCATCAAGGTCAACAACACCCACAACCTCAACTCCAGCCTGAGAAACCCCAACTGGGCCGCGAATTCCAACCGGGCCAACACATTCTGCATCCTCAACATGCGCCCCTCGCTCCCAAGCACCCCGCAACCCAAATTAGACCAGATCTATTATTCCCTAATTCAGCAACGGAGTGTATACAGCCCTATCCCCCGCGGGCGGAACCCGCATATATGCAAGCGGGACCGTTTGTTTCCAACCCTCACGCCATCTCCAACAATAGCAACCACAACAACAACAACCACAACAATAACAATAATAATAATACTACTTATCATAACCCTGGACCGACTTTCCGCTATCCACTTGATGTACCTGACATTGCCCCGCAGCAATTTTCACGGAATTGACCTGTTTCCTACTTCTCCCTCCTCCGGCCCCCTATTATAGTACCCTACATAGGTGCTGGTGTCGGCAGGGAGGGTACTGAGTCCTGAAATATATTAATTTTTTTCAATAAACTCTTCTTCCCATTTGTTCTCATGTTTGCCATTTTTTTACCCTCTTTTCCTTACGTTTCTCATTTGGTATACGAATTCTTACACTTCTATAAGCAAGGCGTTTTGCAGGTAGCGTTGTCTGTCGTCGGGGGTCATCATTTTGTTTTGGCGGGCGGTGTGTTTCTTTTTATATTTTTTCCTTCTATTTTGGCCTGCTCTTCTCCTATTTCCTGTCTCATCCCCATTTTGAAGTCCTAATCTCGGGTTAAATAAATATTTATTTCTCGCTCCCCTTCTTTTTTTCTTCTGTTTTTCAGAGCGGGCCGAAGGCATTTTAGCCAGTGGCATCACTCAATTTATTATCTCAAGTTACCAATGCACGCATTGTAGATATGTAGATATCAGTTAATCAACCTTCTTCCCCCCCCCCCCCTCATTCCATCATGTACTCTGTGTAGTTATTTCATAATATCGATTTCTTTTTCAATGGAGAAACCTTTTTTCTCCATTCTTTTTTTTTTCTTTTTTTTTTCTTTTCTTTCTTTTTTTTTTTTTTTGGAATTTCCGGAACTCTAACAAGAAGAAATAAACGACAATCTCTCCTGATCATTGGCAATAAAATATAAAGCTCGTTGAAGAAAA
>LGUA01000066.1:0-38986 GCA_001660665.1 Emergomyces africanus | reverse complement strand
TTCACTAAATCATGGTGTTATGACAGACAGTTTTGTATCTTGTTGCTAAACTACTTTTTTTTTATTTTTTTTTTTGCTTGAGCCAGATCCAGAAATTTATCATGCTCTTTGTTGCTGGGAGAAGTGCAGTATCAGGAGCAAAAGAAAGCCGCCGTTCTCCAGCTCCATGCATATTGTGACGCGAATGACACTGCGCTCGTTTTCAACCGCGTTACGCCCCAATTCTCATTGATGTCAGCTGATGTGTAACTTTCCCTAATTGGAATTGCCCGCTCGTTTCCTGTGTTGCAGTATGTCCATGTCTCGTACTTCCATACTCCGTACGGAGTACTCCATATATGCATCTAATATTGAATGCTTCTATTCCCCATTTCTCCAAATTCCCTTTAACTCTACGGAGGATATCAAAAGTTAATCTTCGTCTAACCTTCCCATTTTAAGTTAAGTAGTAAGATAATGATATTTGAAAATAGCCGAAAGGATGCAAAAATAAATTTGTTTCCGGCGGGAAACGAGTTGAACACACCGGCTCGCTCGAGTTTGCCCCACCAATGTCTGTCTGGCCCATGAGTGACCGCCGTTGGACTCCGTACTCTGTACAGAACTAATGAATATCCCGAGAAGGCGGGGTTCAATAAATTTCCCGGCTTCTGCTCATATGTATACTGTAACTGTACTGTACATGGTTGAATGGAGCACGGAAAACGCAGTACAACCTGTTTTTTTTTCTTTCTTAGAGCGCTACTTACTACTAATGGTCCCGTACGGAGGATTATCAGGAGACCCATCTGAACTACTCCAGGAAATACCGGCAAATCCGGTGGTCGAGGGTGCGCGAAAAGTATGCTGAATAAAAAATTATGTGAATAATGCAGAGTGCAGGTCAAGTAAGTGAAAGACTGATTCTCCGTGTCAGTTGGGGGATGCAGTACATTTGGGGCTTTTAAGTAGTATCAACAAGGAAGACAGAAACTGAATTTGCTTCAAAACAGCAAACCGCCTGGAAAAACAAACGGAAGAAGAAGAAGAAAGATCAATATACCAAAATTGCCATGGATTTTCTAGTTTGTCAGTTAATACCCAATTCATTCATTTTTCATTGATACTCCTGGCATATAGAAGGCATTATATGTATTTCGTGACGGCTTGTTTTGCTCATTAACATGTTCACATTGCGGCAGACAAAAGCAGTGGGGGAAGAAAAGAAAAGAAAAGAAAAGAAAAGAAAAGAAAAGAAAAGAATCAGGATGAGCAAAAAACAAAAAGAAAAGCAGACAAAAAAAAAACCAATCATCCCCCAAGACCAAAACACCGCAGACAATGATGGAAAAGAAGAAATAATAGAAATAACAGAAGCAGGTACAGTATTACTGAGGAAAATTTCGCCTCATTGAGCTCATAAAGATGAGCCCAAAACACCAAAGAGTGGGGCTTCTAGTTGAGAAGAGAGAGAAAAAGTCACAGCCAACCCCCGCTAGTTTCGTTCACTTCATGTTCAATTCCACCAGCGAGATCTAACTTTGGTGGTTCATCGCTCACTAGGCCTGCCCGCTTTTTCGGGCTCCCTGGAGCAGCCTTTGTGGGGCTCCTTGAGGTAGAGGAATCCATCCCCCCCCCGCGAGGAGGTCCCTCACGAACATACATGTAGTCCCATCCATCTTCTGCTGCTGCTGCAACCCAAAGCCGCAACGAGTCATGCACAGAAGAGTAAAATTTCTCTTTACAAGTGCGTAGACTGGCGCCCATAACTTTCTCAAAGCCAGAGGCCCGAAGCTCTGCTCGTAGCGTGTTGCGCTCACTATCAGTGGGCAAGGCAGCAATCAAACCATTTATCAGGTCGAGATGGTTTGCGAGATAGTTTGTGGCATCCCATTCGACACCGCCAACATAAGGTGCAGCGGGGACTGGGGGCCGGGGAGGGGGGAAATAACGTTTGCAGTATGGTTCGGCATTTTCTTCTCCAATTTTTATGATAGGGACAACATTGAGTTGATGCAGGAATATCCAAAATACCTCCTTAGTAACATTACTAACTTCCTTGCACCATACCCGATATGGGCGAGGTTGATAGATATTTGCAATGAAGTTCAATGGCTGGGATTCCTCCGGTGGCGTTGGGTCGCGCATGTACGCCAGGATCGTTTTCGCCCGAGGCACCAGATTGTCGGGAGATGCGGAGGAAAGGTGAGTAAAGAGCAAACTAAGGACAATACCCCGAGTTGTAAACTCGCTTGGACCCTTCTTTTCTTCGTCGAAAAGCATGTGCAACAGGGTCGGGAATAGGACCGATTCGACGGATGAAAGATGGCGCAGCGCCAGTGATGTTGTGCAAAGTGCTTTCAAACAGAGGAGAGTTTCGTGGAGCAGCGCATCCTCGTGCTCCTCCCTGTAACGAATAGAAAGTAAGCATGGTGATTAGATAATGTTGAGAGAGTGATAAAAAAAAAAAAAGAAATACACACCGCCACTCCACTTTGAGGATACGGTACAGAAGTTCGATGATTTCATCCATTCCTCCATGGCCAATAAAGGCGTCAACCCATATGACTGTCTCGTTTCTCAAAAGGATTCTGAGTTTGTGTAGTTTGCCCACTTCGACTATTTCCGGCTTCTGAACCTCTCGTAGGTAGTGAACAAAATCAGTGGGATCAGCCGTATTGTCTGGCTGAGCTTGAGGTGCCTGGACTGTCATTGCGCCAGAACTAGCTAGTCCTTTGGAAGATCCAGGTCGGGATAAATCAACAGACTTTGGCCGCTTGTGAACGGCCATATTCTCCATGCTCTTTTTAGGAGAAGACAGGCCCGCCTTTGAAATTGAAAACGGACGGTTCCGCGATTGGGATCTGGATTCCTTTCTGTTTGAACCCTTTCCACCATCGGCAGAGCCACTCGAGGTGTTTTTATCCTGGCCGGAATTTGATGAAGTAGGCGAGCATATATCAAGGTGATGTTTCCGTATGAAATCAGCCTTGATACCTGTATCCAAGGAGCGCATCTTATCACGCATGTTATGGGGGATATTCCGAGAATCCTATATCATACGTGTATCGGTTAGCATTCTATCAATGGTCTCATGTTTGGAGGGTCTATCTTACCAAAAGCGCTTCGAATGCTCCTTCGATCCCCTCTGAATCTAAGGGTTTCTGTGGTTCAACCGCTTTCTCCTTTGCGTTGAACGCTGTAATGGCAGCCATTACTCGAGACCCACGCTTTCCGCTCGGTTCACGCCGCTTTTCCAGCTCATACTCTGTTGGAGATCTGCGACGAACGTTGTTTGATGTGTGACTATCCCCTCCCTTCTGTCGGCGTTGCTCTCTCGAAAGCCCCGAACGCTGCAGGGAGTCCATCATGCCTTTAATTGATGAAGAGCTGGATGAGATATAGTCAGACTTCGGCCTCGGTTTTGCATCGGGCCGTTTCGTTAAAGATGGTAGTTGATCTCCGTGGAAATTCCTCTGCTTGGAAGGCGAATATTCCTTTGGTGTATACAGCGACATTTCTTCGTCCAAAGTTCTTCCTCGTTGTGGTAGATAACGGCTGCCACGATGATCTTCTTGTTGTGGTTGTTGTGGTGGTGGTGGTGAGCTACTGAAGTGAGGCCAGCTTGGCGAAATTTCGGCCTGAGTAAAATTCATATTTTCCTTGTCCTTCATTTGTTTGTTGGAAGTATCTTCCTTCCTCCCGCGTTGAGACCTCCTGAAAATCGCTGACAGACTGGTCGACGACTTTGTCTTTTTTGCCTTCTTTTCTCGCGCTGCGCTCTCTGGAGGTGAATTTTTGCTAGGTGTTGTAATATCTCTCATAAGAGACCTTAACGACACAGAGCTCTTGGTTTTCTTATGCAACGCAATATCCGAGGCTCCCTCGGGAGTTGTGTTGCGGGGACGAGGGCTGTTTGGCGAATCGCGATTATGGGATATCTCAGACAATGGGCGTTGTGTACGGGAGTGTGGATGGTCGAGAGGTAACATGGGAGGAGGCATGGACCCGTGCTTGTGTTGTGGGACATTGCCAATCAAGACACCAGCCGCTGAATGGGTTCTCTTGTGATCTTTTGACGGGAAAATGGACCTGAAACCTGCTGCCCTTGGCTGGCTCGAGTCCTCGTCAATAAATATGGACGAGTTTTGCATGGTGAACGCCATCTTGGCTCCACGGGATCCTGCACAAAGCGATATTTATAGTAAGTAATTGGGAGGACAAAATGTAAACAAGACAGGCCTCGAAGGTTGTTTCAACTCACTCTTCTTTAGACGATATTCAGCAGCTCAAAACCTTATCACAAAATTCTATGAAATAGAAAAGTAAAAGTAGGAATGAATCAAATAACCGTATCCTAAATATTTTTGCGAATGGCGGTCAGAAAGAAGCGGCGGAGGGTCAAGTAAACATCCTCCAACTGTTCCGAGTCGGGGGGGGAAGCCCTGGCAAAACTAGTACGACTTTCAGTGCTTTGTCGACTTGAGGGTATCCGCAAAAGAAGTCGAAGTAAGAAACAGAATATATTCAATAGAACTGGAAATTAAAGAATCAAGGGCCACAGCACAATAATAAATGAATTTGTCGAGCGCAGTTTCAACGGCGGGCTTATGACGGAGGAAACAAGATGTCGCTGTTGCTGTAGCAACCGAAGGCTTAGATAAGCGGACTGATAGCGGGTGGCCCGCCTTGGCTTCGCTAGCAATAAAGGGCACTAAACTAACCTTGTTTATGCGGGACAACAATTACAACTACAAGTACTACTCCGTATCTATCTATGATAGCGCTCCGAGTACGGAGTGTACGGAGTACTTAGAAACATCTCACACATTAACCCGCTGGCAGATCGATTTTTGGTCATGAGCCAATTGCGACTGGTTGTGGGACGATCCTAGCTACCCTGGGCCTCCAGATCTATGATCATAATCGCTCTAGCAAGAGTGAGGCCACCAGAAAACCTCCCGCCCTCAATCTACTCGTCACACTGGCCCAATTAGGTGTCGTTGCACATAAAATATTTATCAACAAACTCTTGAGAACGTCCTAGCCGCGTAACGCCCCAGCAAGCAAGTTGTGCTCTCCTCTACAAACTACGTCACTTTCCTGGGAAACTATTATTCGGCTTTAGCCGTCCTGCCTTTATCCTTTGGACGTATATTTCCCAATCGTGGAACGGATGGTCCGAATTTGGCTGTCAGCTTTCAAATAGTACTTTATAAGATGTTGCTCCGTTCCTATCCTGCCAGTCCAACCAGAAAGTTGGAATGCTAGTAGCATTCATGTACTCCGTACCAAATCCCAAGTTTCTATGTGTAACTTCAAGTACTAGAATATGTTTTCTGAAACAAGTTTGTTGCTCAGCTCTCTATGTTTCGGGGCACATCTCTTTTTGATCTCTTGAACGGGTAATCAGCACTAATACCATGCTATGATACCCAGTTAGACTCCAAAGTGCTAAGAACTGGATTGGTTTAAGGACGTCCGTTTAGATAATTAAAAATTAAAAAGTTAAAAAATTAAAAATCTCCATTCCACTCACGTTAAGAACATACTATTCGTCTAGAGAGGCTTAGAAGGATTGATTGATCTTGCTTGACTACTCCTCACCTAGGCTTGATTCTCAGGAATGGCAAGAAACGGGCATGTAGATATTTGTTTGAAAAATTCCGAAATTAGCTGGATTAAATATGTACAGTACATAGTACGGAGTACGTACCATTGAACTCTTAGGCATAGATGCTGTGTATACACGAGAATCAGGTGTCCCTCCTATTCCCCTTCGCCTATTCCCCTTCGCCGCGCAATGAATTTGAGCACATTCCTGGCTGAAAAATTATGTCCCATAATATAAACCATATATCCTCAATTAATTTTGGATCACGACCAAAACCAGATACAGTCTGAACGCCACAACAGCAAAATAACATAGAATATATAAAAAAGGGAGATTGAACGTGCTTGCGGGGATTTTTTGATCTCAACCACAGTAATTTAATCTAGCAATCAATGAATTGGATACCAGATATATACTTCCCTTTCCCACGCAAGGGGGAAAAAACAGCAGTTGGGCCATCTCATCTCACCCAGCAGCTTCCTTAACCTTCCCTTCCTCAGGTGGCTCATCCACAAACTGCGGTGGGCCCACTTCATCCTGAAGAAACGCGGGCATCGTATCCTCACCCAGGGCATTTTCAAACATCGACTCCTCCCCAAGCGCCTCCAACTCCGCATCAAGCTCTGCCTCATCGACATCCTCCGGCACATCATACGCGCGACTGATGCTCTCCTGAATCTCATTGCCAATGTCCATCAGATCCTGCATCTCATCCTGCATGCGCTCGATCTGGTCGATGTCCACTTTGCCATACTGTTGCTTGAGCGTCTTCGTCGTGGTCTTCATCGCGTCCACTGTCGTCATGACGTTTTTCAGATTATCCTGCATCATGCCGGCCTGCTCCATGTTCCATGACTGCTGCGAGAGTTGGTCGCGCTGGGCTTCGTACTGCTTGCGGCGTTGGAGGAGTTTGAGGGCCTTTTTGGCGGATGGCGTTCTTACCGGGCCCGTCACGCATTTTGGCCATTCGTGATTGGTAGGAAGAGAGTTCAGCATTTAAGGCGGCGAGTTTGACGTCTATGCTTGCGACGCGGTTGTCGACCTGTTAGTTGGTTTTAATAAGTTGGTATGATTCTTCTTTAAATTTGAGAGGTTTGGATATTGAGAGAGGACGGAGGTCTCTTTTCGTACTACAATATAGTAGGGTCAGGGAAAAGGAGAAAAGGTAGTTGAAAGGAGACAACGTACCTTTGAAATAGCACCATCGAGCGTTGGTTTGGGAGCAGAGCTCTTGGTGCCAAATAATCGGTTCATGGTGATTTTGCACCTAGGTGACTTCAATTCCTTGAATGGAGCCCAGGGAAATAATGGTGTGGTATTGGGAGAGATCAGAGTGGGGGCAACTACGGCATAGATGCTCTCAGGTGGATTATAGCCCTGGACGGATATTAGTGAATATGACGCTTTAGTTCAGGAAGTTATTGAAGTTGCGATCTGCTGTCTCTGTTAAGGAATCGGACGAGGAAATTCGACCCCAATGTAATGTACGTGGGTAAATGATACTAGTAGTGTCCCTATCTGCCTACGGATCAGCGACTGCCCAGGTGATGTCAGAGGGCAGGAATCACATGACATAGTTACGCCAAGCCGTAGGCTATCGGGATTTATTCCAACCTTCCACATTCCCCATCTCTCTCTCCCTTGAATTTTAGATGTTTCTCTGTTGTTATTCCTTCATTAAACATGGAGTGCAACATATTAGACTATGGAATGTAGTATATTATTAAAAAGTCAACCTGTTCCCCCCCCCCCCGCTGCTTTTGAAGCAAAGCAGAGAGCTTGGTATCATGGCCTAATGGCCTATCTGTTTGGTCGGATTCCAACAATTGAACGGAGGTTTTTTTGGACAGAATCATGCGTCTTTCTCCACCTTCATTCCTCGACATTAGAGACACCCCACGTGGAAAAAAAAGATGGCATGTAGAAACTTGTTATCCGACCTGCTGGCTGGCTTGGTCTCGACGGCGGTTGGTGTGTGGTTAACAACCATGGATGGCGTTTAGCAGGCTGCCAGAAAACATGTATGATGTAGCCGAATAGTTCAACATAAATAACCTAATTCCAAAGGGCAAATAAATCGAATCGTTTATCTGTTAATTCTCACCTTCATAAAACCAGTGTCTGCTGTCACCCAGACAGCAGCTTACTGCTACCACTGTGCCTGGTGACCTTATTGTAGTTTCTACCTAATACTAGAACATTTATATGCAGCGAAACGTGTGTGGTCATCAGAAAACCTTGGGAAGAGAGAGCCTTCTCGTGCGCCTCACCCACGCCAAAAAACGACGCCAGCACATTTCTCCCAACTTGAACCTTGCCGACCTCACTCAACCCAACACCTTGCTCCTCCAATACCGCAACCAACTTCCCCCCGTTCCGGAACTATTGCTGGCCTCAGCTCCCTAGGCAAGGCTACTTTTAATTATTTATTCTTGTTCATCTTCCCCGTCATTCTCTTATGTCAAAGGTAGTACGCTCAAATCCCTTCACTCGCCAATGATGCCGCATTTTCATTCCCACCTACATACCACCCCCCCATTTTTCCCTCTTCATGTCAGCATCCTATTTAACCCCAACCTTCCACCTGCGTCTTCAACCACCCCCTTTCCTATCTACTCTTTCATTGTACTAACTAACCTCCACCTCTATATATAGCGCATGGTCGCTTCGTCCCATATTTCTATTTCACTATTCCTATTCCACGGTTTACGATTCCCTCGAAAATTTCCTCACGATATAAGCGCCACCATAATACCCATTATCTCCTACCGTACGCCTCACGTTCAGTGTGCTTGATACTTTTTGCGAAACATATCATTATTTGCGGGATAGCAACATTTGTGCATAGAGTCTCGGATACGGAACGCATACCTGGGGAAACTTGAAGAAAAATTGGAAGTAAAAAAAGTTAAAAACAGAAGTCGCCAACTCTCGATCTCGCATTTTCCGGACGTTCAATGAAGCATCTTTTCCGTCTTTTTCTCCGATATAATCATAACTCATCATGTTCTGGCGTTTTGGCGGATATGCCAATATCTCCGCCATCGATACCCTCCTCGAGAGAGCGGATGTTTCCCTCGAGGAAGTTCTTGATGAGTCTGAACTTATGCAAGAGCTCAAACAGCATAATACGAAACTCATAGAATATCTGCGCGATGATAGTGTCTTGAAACGACTACTCGACTACGTAGTTTCACCTAGTCTGATAGATGACGAAGATGACGACGATGACGATGCCCAAGGAGAGAAGGGACGGAGCGGGGACGGAGAAGGACAGGAACCCCATGAAGCGGTGGCAGCAACTGCGCACTTGTCGGAACAAGCTGAGGCAGAGGGACAGGAATCTGCTGACGATTTACGCACACCCCCTCGCCTAAGTTCTGGCCTTGATTTCGAAGACCTTGAAAATGCGGAGAAATCGCGATTGAAATACTCCTATATTGCTTGCGAAATATTGTCCTCCAACTCATGGTCGATCATAGAGTCGATGATGCTCAATGAGGGATATCTGCGGGACTTTTGGCGCTTCTTGTGGAGGGAAGCACCGCTTGATCCACTTCAATCCGGGTACTTTACGAAAGTGAATGAGGTCCTTCTTGAAAAGAAGACGGAGGAAATGCTCACGTTCATCAAGTCGATAGATGGCGTGGTCCCCACGCTCCTTCGACATGTAGATAACCCAATGATCATGGACTTACTTTTGAAGATTATAAGCCTTGAAAGAATGGAGGGTGGCCAGGGGGTTGTTGAGGTGAGTATCAGAATTTTCCTTGGAATTCGACCGACGAAAAAACCGAAATAATAAACCTAACTAACCGTACTCAAATTTAGTGGCTACAATCACAAGACCTGATACCGTCTCTATTGAGTTGCCTCTCGACGGAGCATACCTCTTCGACTCAGACATCTGCGGGTGATTTTTTGAAAGCAATCATCACGATTTCTGCCAATGCGGCGCAGAATGACCAGTCTTGTATCGGGCCCAATAGCTTGACGCGTCAACTGGTTTCCCAACCCTGTGTGGAAGTGTTGATATCGTCAATGCTAAAAGGTGGGAACCCACTTACTGTCGGAGTTGGAATTGTTATCGAAGTAATTCGCAAGAACAACTCGGATTACGACCCTGAAAACGTCGGTGGCCCGGACTCGCCCCCAACTGTGCATGATCCTATCTATCTCGGGAACCTCTTACGCATGTTTGCGAAAAATGTGCCTGGTTTTATGAATCTGATACTCAGTTCGAAACATACGGTGAATGAAGGCGGTCAACATAAAGTTGTTGAGAGACCCCGCCTGGACAGCGCTTGGGGAACGAGTATTGAACCTTTGGGGTTTGACAGATTCAAGACATGCGAACTAATGGCTGAACTCCTTCACTGCAGTAATATGGGATTATTGAATGAAATTGGAAGCCGTGACTACATCCGAAAGCGCGATGCCGAGCGTGAACGACTACGAGCACAAGGAGCCTTTATCCACGGTGAGGATGACTCAGGGTTTGAATACGCTGAAACTACAAATGAGTTTGCCAATGGCATCTCCCCATCTGCGCTTGGATCTGGATCACCTGAAAATGTCAAACGGCTTGACCCCCCTTCGCATGCTGGTGAGGAGGATGGTTTCGAAGATGTTGCTTCATCAGGAGTACTTATAGACGATGTGAAGGACGATTTTGATGAGAAGGCTGAAGGAGAAAATCACCCTAAACCTGGCGCTGAACCGTTTACAAGCATCCCGCCCCATGCACCCAAATTGGGCATGAGTGATGATTTTGTAGATGAACCACTAACCCCACCAGACCAAGGGATGCCCTTCGATGAGAAAGTCATTCCACCGCTTTCTCCGTCTCAAGCTAACGATCCTATATCCCCTACCACATCCAGCCTCACGCAAAAAGTCGAAAGCTTTAAAATCGACGGCGATCAACAGCAGGGCCCTAATGCAATGCAAAACTCCCCCCAGATTGAAGTTCCCAATATTGAGTTACCTGGAATTCGACTTTCGGAAAAGCAGTCTGGTAATCAAGAAGCTCATGGACTAGATTCGTCACTATCCCCACATCCAGATGATACACCCGCTCCGCTATTCGCCGCAAAAGGTTCCCAGCCAAAGCTAGAAAATCAGCCTTCTGGCCAAGAGGAGAACGAGGCAACTAGCTCCCTAGCGCTTTCTATAACAATGGGTGATGTCGGAGAAAACGTTGCTCACCCACATGTTCAAATGGATACGGATGGTCAGCCGGTGGTAGGGGATTACCTGAAAATCATGTTTGTTGAACACAAAGTCGTACCCACGATACTAGTAGGTGCAATTTGATTGAAATTAGATACATTATAGTATAATAATGCTGACTCTCCGCAACAGTCATTCTTTTTCCGGTTTGCGTGGAACAACTTTCTGCACAATGTGGTATATGATGTGGTTCAACAAGTGTTCAACGGCCCCATGGATCGTGGTTTCAACCGATCCTTAGCCATTGACTTATTCGAATCTGGCAATATCACAGAACAGATTGTTCAGGGCCAACGTCGAAGTGATGAAGCACAGCGGACGAAAAATATGAGATTGGGGTATATGGGCCATCTCACACTTATCGCAGAAGAAGTGGTAAAGTTTAGCGAACGGCATCCCCCGGAACTGTTGTCCGCGACAGTGATGGAGAATGTCCTTCACCCTGATTGGATTGACTATGTGGAACGAACGCTGTCTGAAACCAGAGAGCGGGATAATGCGATTTTGGGCGGTGTTAGACCCGATATGTCCATGGGACATCGACAGGCAGTTCTTAATGCAGTCAACGCTTCACAAGGTTTTACCGCCTCAACAGCGTTGGCTAATGCCGGCTTGAATGGAGGAGCCATTGGTTCAACGTTCGAGGGGCTGGATATTGTAAATCAAGGCAGCGCCTCGGGTGGTGCATTCTTTGGCGGCGGATCGAGCGGGCCATCATTACTCAGTGGATTTGGAAGCTCGAGCGATGACGAAGATGAAGAAATGGAGGACCCAGAGGATGATGATGGAGGTGCGAGAAAAGGCCGTTCGACTAGTGCCGAGAGTGGCTCAGATCATGTGGGTAAATTTTCTTTTCAGGACGTTGATATGAACGACAGATGATGGCGACCTTTTTACCAACAAGACCTTTTTAATGCTGCCCAACTCGATGTTTTCAAACGGTGTGTTGGTGACGTATGGGCTAAAATTGTACCTTATAGCCTGTATGGCACCTTATATGACACCTTGGCACGAGGTTCTTCGCGGTCCTTGGTATCGAGCGTTTTCCCTTCATCCTTAGGCTCCTCTTTTTTGCACACAGCGCCATTTCAAATATTTATAGACACCAGGGCTACTTTGGTTGCCATTCCTAGACCTTTCATATCACTACTATAATTCCCCCTTTGGGTCAGATGCGTCTTCCAGCTACATATGTGGTTGTCGATTAGGCTGATCTTTCTTATTACATTTCCCAACAACTTACAACACTCTCTCGAATCACTGATACTCAACTCTTGAAAGTTGATAACGATGGTATACTGCTGGTTTACCCCTTTTGACTCCCCCTTTGTTTTTCTGCGGAGGCGGCGCATTTGAAAGGGGGCATTGAACCTACAAATACCTAGTAGTTGTTCACTACCGCTAACAAATTGAACGTACAAACCGCAGGAAAGCTCCAATGCAAAGAGCCAGCCGATTCCCATGCTCTCGCCGCCGGCTCCTTTGAACATTCCACCATCCCGAGCTCGGCGTCAATTGGCTGCACGCCTCGCAGCTCAGAAGGAACGAGCTGAAGCAGCCGGATCATCACCTCCCTCGAGCAGCGACGCCCTCAAGGAACATGAGAATACCACTTACGGTGACAGTGGCCAATTAATAAACTACGGATATGGCCTTAGTTCTGTCCTAGATCCCTTCGGATCTTCATCGCAGAGAAATGAAGGATTTGACTCGGTGGGACATACGTCGTCGTCGTACGGGTTTGTTTCCCCGTTCGGGACATATGGAAGGCCATCGTCCCCTCCATCATCTCTATCAAGCTTCCCCCAAGTCCACACATATTCGTCTAATTCATCCGATGAAGGCGATGAGATGTCTACCGAAGCTGTGCAGCGAAAAGTCCGACTGCCGCTTGAAGTAGACGATGATGATGACGCGGATGAGATGGGTGATATAGTTGGGGCCCCTGCAAACACGGAACTTGTCTCAGCTTATTCCGACGAGGAGGACGAAACGTTGGTTGGAGAGCCGCTGGGGTATTCCAACTTCTTCGAAAGTACGCGCTATGGTAGTAGCGGCGCGTCAGGAACTAGGATTCGAAGTGGTGCTGATTTATTGCTCGAGTCGGAAGATCGAAATGACAGCAGTGATGGCGAGGAGGATGATGGCCTTGTAGAAATATTGGTACCGCGACGGAAATAATGACCCAATTCCTTTTTTGGTAATATGCTTGTCTACGTTATGTTTGATGCATTGCATACGTCTTTTTCTTCTCTTCTGCTCTTTTTAACCCTCTTCTTTTGACACGCGTTTAAAGGCGTTTTATTTTCCCCCTCCCCCGCCCCCCCAACATATTATTGGCTTTACCATCATGTACTTCCACGATTACCTGCATCGCATAAACCAACAAAAGAAAGCCGATTCTGGTTTTTCTCCATTATATCGATTTGAACAAGAGGTTAGCAGTTCAGTGTTCACTCTGTACAACATATATTGTATATACCCTCCCCATTACTTTCATCTTGTGCATATTTTACTTCCCCATCATCTCCACGTTGGATATGTCTTTTTGTGTCATTGTTCTCTTCCCCTGTCATTCTTTGTCTTGTTGTCCTCCTCATTTTGTTTTGTTTAAGGCATCTCTAGGAACTGGATCGATCTTATTTTCCTTTTGGCAAGATTTCCAATTTACTAATTAAAAATTTTCACACCAATGATAACTATGATTTCGTCAATGAATACTCCTCTGTACGAGTCCTTCCATTCCAAATTTCCACAATTGACCGTGACTAAGCAAAATTCCACGTGACTATGCTGCACCAATCACATCCGTCGCAAAGTAACCTCATTCCCCCATCCCGAAGTCAATCCCTCAGGTGTTAAATTCACCCCAAAACGACGGCAAAACAACGTCGAACAACCGCTAATTGTCCCCTCTCTCTTCGAATCCTTTCCCCTCCAATTCTCCCGCGTTGTTATCGGCTCAATTGGAGAGCTCAAGGAGCCATCATGATCTCTCGGGCGGCGGCTCCCTCCACACACTCTTTCTCCCACCTCACTCCTCGCACACTGCACACGGCAACAACCTCATCCTCCTACCTCGCTTCATCTCAGGCCGCCCGACGACCTCGACGACAGCAACAACAACAACAACAGCGAAGCCTTGCTACCGTCCAAGATGCGGCTGCATCTCCGCCTCCCCGGACATACGGTGGCCTGAAAGACCAGGACCGCATATTCCAAAATCTGTACGGCCACCATGGCGCGGATTTGAAAACGGCGATGAAGTACGGCGATTGGTATAAGACCAAAGATATTGTTTTGAAAGGACATGACTGGGTATGATTAGTTCCTACGGGTTAGAGAGCTGGAGCCATTGAGGGGTGTTCTAATGAATTGAGAGCTGATGATATCCAGATTATTTCAGAGATCAAGGCATCCGGGCTACGAGGCAGAGGTGGTGCTGGCTTCCCATCTGGTTTGAAATGGGTACGTGAATCCTCAAATCTCTGAACTTGGTTGGAGTGCAGTGTTGAAATCAGGCATGTGTAATGCGTTATGCTGACTCAATCTCACTCTTTTTTACATTGTCAATATTTTTTAGTCCTTCATGAACTTCAAGGACTGGGATAAAGATACCAAGCCAAGATATCTCGTTGTGAACGCCGATGAAGGCGAACCGGGAACTTGCAAAGACCGAGAAATTATGCGAAAGGATCCCCATAAACTTATCGAGGGCTGTCTCGTGGCTGGACGGGCGATGAATGCTACAGCCGCCTACATCTATATCCGTGGGGAATTCTACCACGAAGCCACCGTTGTACAGCGCGCCATCCAAGAAGCTTATCAGGCTGGATTGATCGGTAAAAACGCCTGCGGATCCGGTTATGATTTCGACGTCTATCTTCACCGTGGAATGGGTGCTTATATCTGCGGTGAAGAAACATCTTTGATCGAGTCCCTTGAAGGAAAGGCTGGAAAACCCCGCCTGAAGCCCCCTTTCCCAGCTGCTGTTGGTCTCTTCGGTTGCCCTAGTACAGTCACCAACGTCGAAACGGTTGCTGTTGCACCAACCATCTGTCGTCGTGGAGGTAAATGGTTCGCCTCTTTCGGGCGTGAGCGAAATCAGGGAACCAAACTATTCTGCATCTCCGGGCACGTCAACAACCCATGCACCGTTGAAGAGGAAATGTCCATCCCACTCCGCGAGCTAATTGAGCGCCACTGCGGTGGTGTGCGAGGTGGATGGGATAACCTCCTCGCCGTCATCCCAGGCGGTTCATCGACCCCAATCCTCCCTAAGCACGTCTGCGACGACCAGCTGATGGACTTCGACGCTCTCAAGGATGCCCAATCCGGCCTCGGAACCGCAGCCGTGATCGTCATGGACAAATCCACCGATGTAGTCGCTGCCATCTCGCGCCTGTCCGCCTTCTACAAGCATGAGAGCTGCGGCCAATGTACACCATGCCGTGAAGGAAGCAAGTGGACCATGCAGATGATGCAACGTTTCGAGCGAGGTCAGGCCCGCGAACGGGAAATCGACATGCTTCAGGAACTCACGAAGCAGGTCGAGGGGCATACCATTTGCGCCCTTGGTGAGGCTTTCGCGTGGCCCATCCAGGGACTCATCCGACATTTCAGGCCAGAGCTTGAGGCTAGAATACGCAAATACGAGCAGGAACATGGTGGAAAGCAGGCCTTTGCTGGGGGTTGGGAACCACAGGCTCGTGTAGAGGGAAAACTTATTGCTCCTGGCCAATAAGCTTTTGCTTTTTGGGTGACGTTATGAAATGTAATACATGCGTACTATGGATGGGTTGCTGGCGGACCCCTGGAGGGGAGGGGGTGGATTTAGCTTAAAGCACTTCCATAGACGTGAGAAAACAAGTGGTAGTGGGATATTTTTCTTTTGCTAATACACATCATCATCTTCCTACCACCCAATTTAGGGGGGGGGACGGGTTTGGTTGCTATTTACCTGTATAGCATACGACGAGAAACATGGCCCTCCCCTCCCACTTCGACTAGATATTTTCCTTTACTCTTATATGTATGTACATTTTTTTCCCTCTTGTGCTCGTTATATGTGCATTCGCTTCCTCTTTTTTCTCCCGTTGTTCCAACCCATTCCTGTTTCTTTGTATTGTAGGTTAAATGAAGCAAAAGCTATTGATGCATACTCGAATAATAGTATGCGTATATCTACTAGAGGTAATCTCTAGCTTTTTTCAACTTTTTTCAATTTTATTTTCACTACAAAGACACGGAGCTGGAGACGTGAGATTTCATTTTACAGATTCATTGAGAATAGAGAAAAGAGGATACGCCGTTCTTTCATCCGCATAGATAGATGTATAAGAACCCGTGGTGTGCGATATGTCTGGCACGGATATATAAGCCTATGTTCGTTTCAACTTCTGTCGGAACACGGAATGAACATCGCAGGGCTTTGATCTGTCGTTCCTAGTTAGGCCTCCGACTGCTGGGGGAAATGTCAAAACCGTAAAAATTATATAGAGACTTTTCTCTCTCCTTCTAACTAAACCAATTCGTGATTATAGACTACCTAACTACCTAATACAAAACAATAATAAACAACAAGCTTGTGAAGAAATTGCTAAAGGCATTTTAAAATGAAAAGAAAACCAAATAGGCAAGGCCAGGCAGGCAGGGTATACGCCCCCAGAATAATAACAAAAAAAAATTAGAAATCTTCAATCTATCAAGATCCCCGTGCATGCTAACATGAAACAAAGATGTCATAGGGCGGGAATCCACTTCATTCTAATTCATAGCATGGAAAGTATGTTCTGGCATTGATCACTCGCAGATTTGAGTGTTCCTGGTATCTATTAAGAAGATCCGTTTTCTTTTCCTTTCTTTTTTTCACCTACTTCCATTCCCCTATTGTCATCGCTCAATTGGCCGTGGCCATGATTATATTGTAATACCGCCTGCTCATTTCCCCCGTGTGCATGAGTCGAGTATCCTGTGTAAGCAACAAATTGAGAATAGCTGACGGCTCGATAGTCTGGATTAGGTTGGGGAAAGTCAACATCCATAATTAGTGACCGTTTTTCATATATTTTTGTAAATGATATGTTGCAGAGGTGGAAAAACAACGAAAAAAAAAAAAAAAAAATACCAAGAGGAACTCACACTTCTAGTATCCTTCGCACACCATCCAGCAACAACATGGCTAATCTCTCTAAATGCCACCGTCTCTTCCAAACTAGTAGAAGGTGGTGAGGAATCTGTATCCTTATCCCGATCTCTTTCATTATCCATCTTTTGACCCAAAGCCGCCAAAGAAGAAACCAATCTCTTCAACCGAGCCTGTTCGCGCCGTGCACCCTTGGCCGTAATGAGATGCAAGAAGTCATCATATATGGCTCCACCACTAGCCCAGCCGCGCACCTTGCGCTCAGGCGACTCGCCAAATCCAGAAAGTAATGTTTCAAGCGTCGCATAATCGCGCTCAATAACAGTCCTGGGCCCGACGAGCCGGCGGAATGTCTCATGCGCGTCGTTCCAGTTTTTCGCATTGATGAGGAACTGCACCTCCGCCGAAGGGTCGCATTGGGCACGTGCGTACAGCGCCTTTGCTACCCAGATCCAGCTGCTAGGGACTTGGAGGTCGTCCACAATATAGCCCCACAATGGATTTGGGGTTCCATCGTCGAAGGTGCGGGCAGGAAGCCAAGCAGCAAATCGAGCGAGGAGTTCCTTAATACTACGTTCTCGCTGGGAAGGGTTCTGGAGATGTTCTAGGACGAAGATAGCTGCCGGGAATTGCTCGAGCGCAGCAAGTTCCCAGGCATAATCCCATGTTAGCTGATCAGCTCGGGTTTGGTTGATGACTGCTGCATCGAGATGTCCCATCATCGTTTGTAAGTGATGGAATAGCTGGAAGGAAAATCGGTTGTGCAAGGGGGTTCCAGAAACAGCGTCTGGCAAAATTGCTTCAGGTAGTTGGATGGTTGGAATTTTGCGGCTTTCTTTCCGACTCATGGCGGCTGCGAATGACTTCAACATAACCCACAGAGGGGACTCGAGAGGGTCTTCGCGATTAGAATCTCGGGTATGGGCTGAAAAGGGATATGCAGGTTCATTTCCGTGGGCAACATCATGGTGAAACAGTTCCACAGCGGCCTCAATAGTGTCTACTTCGTCAATGCCATACCAGAGCCTAAGCCCAAAAGCTTGCATCCAGTCAAGCTCAAAACGGTCAGATAGGTAAAAAGTTGACGCTCTGTCCTCGAGGACTCCACCGGGTTTTCCATCACTCCGCAAACAATTTCCAGCAAGAAGTTCGTAAAGTGCTCGAATGGGCTCAGTCATCTCAGAATAAACATTAAGTTTACGCCATGATTCGATTTGCTCTTGCAAATCCCGGCGCACTGTGCTATTGCGGCCAATTTGGGGGATCAGAGTCCCTAAATGTAGGTTTCCGTTTTCTATGAGAGCTTTGCAAGCTTCGTCAATTCGATGGGAGCAGAGGTAAGCTATCGCACGCTCTTCGGGAGACTCGATACTGGTGATTTCTTTAACGTGGCGGTCACGTATGATGGTTTGCCAGAGCCGACTAAGCCTGTCCTTTTTGATACGATGGAGATACTGATGGCGCAAATTTTCCGGAACCCCAGCCGAAATATCATCCTGAATATCGTCGTTGAAAAGAATATTGGCCAGTTGCCAAACCTGTCTTTCTAAATCGGCAGCTAGAGAGTTGTCGCTCACAGTGTCTGCCAAAACCGAAAAATCAACCTTAGACAATCGGGCAAACGGTGCGCTGTCAATGATTCGAATTTCAGTTCGGGTCATCTGCTCATTTAAAGTATTTGGGGGCTGATAAACTCTTCACGTTAGCTAGGGTATATATTTACGAGCTTAATATTCCAATGGCATACCAGAGTTGGATGATCGTATTTGTGGAGAACAATGGTCCTTCCTTCAGAAGAAAGTGCGCCAGCTTGGTTCCAAGGTGCCTCAGATCGATCAATGGAGCCAGGTATTCTTGGGCAAATAAGGTTATCCATACAGCCAAATTTCGGTTTGAACGAGTGATGGAACATGACATCGTTCTCAGACATGTCCTTCGCATTCCCGCCAACAGCTTTGGATTGTTTTGGGTAGGGCCACTAGAAGAAAGAAATAAAGATAATTCAGCACTAATTCTTCAATTTGATTACTACTTAGTTATGAAGAAGACAAAAAAAAGGGACGTATCCAAAACAAACGGGGAAAGATACATAAATACAAAAATACAAATTTGTCGCCGAGTCGAGAGTATGGATGCAACAAATGAAGATAAAGAAGAAAAAAAATCATATCCAAAAAGAACAGAAAAGGAGTTCAAACCTGGAAACCCTTAGCTTTCGCATCCTTGCCATGCAACCTCCCTTGTCCACCACCAGTATTTGCCTGTGGAAATAGAGAGTTCATAAGATCTATGCTCGTCGCGAAGCCAGCAGCTTCTCGAGAAAGCCTAGTAGATTTCGTTGGCGTACTATCGCCGTCTTCATTTTTGTCTGCAAACACATTTCCTTGAATCTCACGAAGCGCCTGTCGATCTTGCTTTCTAGGGCTGATGGTTCGTTGCAACTGCTCAGCCCAGTTTCCACCCAGGTCAAGGCGTGCATGAGAGGGAGTCCCACGTTGCTGAGCATGCTGCTGTTTAAAGGGGCTGTGAATCGTTTGCTCCATGGAGTGATCAGGAATAGGAAAGGAGCCAACCATTGCCACATCCATTTCCTTGTCGTCTTCGAATTCGCCTGACGACTCTGTACCGTCTTGGCTGTTGGTTTGTTCAAGACTACTGGTTTCGGAATTGGATGAGGTGGAGTGATCGTCCAAAAACGACTCCTGTTCCTGCTCGTCCTCGTAGGTATCCATCCCCTGCTCCTCCATCTCCCTATCATTCCCACCCTGACCTAGAAATGCTCCTGGAACAAGCTTTCTCTTCTTGAACTCAAACGTATCGTCCTCCATTCCGGTTGTGGAGTCATCCATAAACGACTCGCCGAGCGAGATGGTAGAATTCAACTCAGAATTTGCGAAGGACGACTGCGTGGGAGTTTGAGTTTGAGCATTTGGAGTAGGAGTGTCAGGAGGTGCACTCAAGGTGCTTTGATCAAAATTCTCACCTTCATCATCATCATCGTCCTCATAATCAAGTCCGTAAGTTGTGAAATGAGGTACTTTGAACACCCAAGTACCAGTAAGTTTCTCGTAGTCGATAAATTCCGTATTAGTAACTCTCCTCAGTCGATCAACATGTCTTTCGAAGGTTGGCCCGCTTGTCATTGCTAATGGTGCTTTCTTATCCCTACCTCTAGGCCACGAGTTTTCGATTCGAAGGGTGGATGGAACATTTAGGCCTTTGCCTCGAGGCGGCTTAGTCACATCATCAGGGTAAACTGTAATTGAGCGGGTGCCTATTTTAATAAGCTTATCAAACAGTGAGTTGATATCAACAGTGGTAAGGTCTACGGGCTCGTCGAAAGTAACAGAACCACAGCCCGCACGACCAACAGTGAAGCCAACAAAGTGTTTCTGCTGTTCACGAGGCAACTTGCTGAGCTCGGAACGAGTAGGCTTCATCCAGTATTCTCCCGGTTTGGGATCTCCTCCGGGAACCTTGACCAAGGGTTTGCCAGAGGGTGAAACGCTTGCCTCAGCTTGTTCACGGACCTCAGGGACCACAGCAAGCTCATTGCCTCGAACCCGCTCCATTTCAGGTACATCCCCGCCAACGCCGTTAACGCCATTCACTTCGTTGCCAGCGCCGTTGGTTCCATTCACTTCAGCAGGTTGCTTTCGAGGCGAGCGCAAGAAGCCTAACTCTTCTGCAGTTGGCTCAAGGCTCTCAGGCTCGACACGGACAACAGCGCCATCAGTCTCGGTTCCAGAATCTCCACCAGCAGTTTGAGAATCAAAGCTAACTTTCTTTTTAAGCTTGCTTGATCCATGGGCATCATCGCCGTTAGCAAGAGAAGGCGAATGGGTAGAACGGGAAAATAAATCAGTTCGAAGGCTACGATCAATAGTAAGTCGCTTCAGGCTGGCGTTCGAATATCGCGAGTTTCCAGCAGAAAATGCGCCAGGAGACAGGATGCTATCCGTATCGGCGTTAAAGGTTTTCCGGAGATTACTAGTCGACATACTTTTGTTGAAGCTGCGTCCAAGCTGCCGCCACGCAAACTTCCCCCAAGGAGGCTACTACTCAGGCCATTTGGAGTGCTAGAGCTGCTGGATGGTGTTCCATAAGTGGAGTATGAAAACCCATAACCTTGGCGAGTTGGTGGTGTGATGAGACGATTGGCAGCATTAGGCGAAATTTTGTAAACTGGTAAAGGCGTGCGTTGCTTTTGGCGGATGGTGGCAGACAAGGGAGTAGCAAGTGGGCCTGGGGACGGGGCATTTGGCGGTGGAAGACCGGAAAAGATTGACTGACTACCGTAGGGATTTCCGTCGAGCAGAGATGCCTGCAAGCCAGTAGGCTGCTGTTGCTGGGGTTGCTGCTGTTGGTTTAGCAAGCTGCTTCCAAAGCCTCCAGTAGGTTGTTGTTGCTGCTGTTGAGGCTGGCCCGCTCCCCCCAAGTTAAACATGCTAGTGCCGCCTCCAGTGGCAGTGTTGCTTTGTCCAAATGCGCTCTGCTGAGCTGTGGAGCCTCCGAAGAGACCAGGTTTTTGTTGTTGCTGAGCCTGATTTCCAAATAGGCTAGTACCACCCGACTGTTGGGCATTCTGGGTGCTACCGAATCCTGTAAATCCGGCAGTTCCAGTGGTGGGCTGTCCAGCCCCTAAAGTCCCAAAAAGGTTTGGTTTCTGTTCCTGCTGCTGTTGTTGCTGATTACCACTCCCAAAAAGGTTTGTCGCTCCAGTCTGCTGATTTGAGGTATTTCCGAAAAGGGATGTGCCTTGTTGAGGCTGTTGTTGGGCAGTCTGGCTACCGAATAAATTGGTAGTGCCAGTATTTCCGCCACCAAACGGGTTCGAGCTTGGCTGCTGTTGCTGGGTGGTAGCGCTTCCAAACCCTCCGAACAGAGGCTTATTTGGGGTTTGAGTTTGATTTTGTCCGAATCCGAAACCAGTCCCGGGAGCTTGCTGTTGGCCTTGCTGTGGTTGCTGCTGTGCGAAAGTAGGGGCTGTGGTTGTTGTACCGCCAAATGGCGCAGAGCTGGTCGCAGTTGTACCTTGTTGTCCAAATCCACCAAATGCGCTTCCTGTGCCGCCGAAAGCGGGTCTGTTTTGTTGGGTAGTGCTGCCAAAAAGTGTTGAACCACTCAGGGTTGATGTATTGGAGCCGAAACCTCCCGTTGTTCCTGTAGTACCAAATCCACTGCTTGGTTGTGACGTGGTAGCGGTGCCGAATAACGAAGTGGCCGGTTTGGCAGCGCCGAATAGAGAGTTGGATGTACCCGTGGTGCCAAAACCAGACGTCTGAGTTTGTCCGAATCCAGTGGGCGCACTAGTAGCAGCCCCAAACGGCGTTGTTGTCGCTGCTGGAGCTCCGAAACCGCCGGTACTTGGTTGCTGCTGCCCGAATCCTCCAAAGCCGGAGGATGCGAATGTTCCCGTTTGACCTGTGGCGTTGCCATATCTCCGCCCGTGTTGATAATCGGCAACTCGAAGTTCCTATATCCTAATTAGCAACTAGAAGCAGCAAGAGCGCAAAAAGGGAGAGAGATATCGCAACGGAAAAAAAATTACCTCGAAGGAGTACTTTGAGTATGGCACCATTGCGCTTATGGTCTGGTAATGATTGGTAGAGTTGGAGCTCTGGTCCTTTTCCGTATACGCGCTAAAGGGAGGGTTTGCCGTGCCCTCCGCGGGCGGAACAGCACCACCTAGAGCTGTACCACTTGCGCCAAATCCAGAGCCAGCGGAAGCCCCAAAACCAGTTCCTCCTGTTGAAGCTCCGCCAAACATGGTATTTCCTTGGCCAGCGCTCCCGAACCCAGATTGTTGTGGCTGTTGTTGGGTAGTGCTAAACATACCAGTGCCAGTGGTGCCCGTACCAGTGCCACCGAATCCTGTTCCTCCGGTTCCAAAGCCTGTTGTGCCAAACGACGTACTGGGTGCGTTCGTCGCTCCGAAAAGATTGCCGCCAGTGGATGTAGCAGCTGCTCCGAATCCTTTATTTTGCGATCCAAACATAGGATTGGATTGTGCAGTGTTGGTGCCGAATCCTGAAGGAGAAGAAAAGAAGTTATGGTCAGTTTACAACTGCAATTTAAATAAGAAAATATAAAGTAAGCAAAACCCGGAGTCTAGCGAATATATGTAAATATATATCTTTAGACAAACGTAAAAGGGTTTGGAAAGTAAGGCTATCCTTCGGAAACACCAGGTGCAAAGTGGCGTCCTCGACAAGATAAGTGAGTCCAAGCCGAGATTGCGCCAGATATTTCAAAGAATGTACATTTATCAAGCCTGGTTGGTTTGTTCCCGAAGAGTAGCAGTTGAAAACAAGCAACATTGTAGGACGGAACATTTTTTTTTCCCCGCAACCATTCTTTGTCTAGACTGGAAGGAGTCCAAGGAGGCTGGTTTGCAAACGACAGAGCTCAAGAAACATCAAAATCTACTTCGTTTATCGAGTAGACTGGTAGCCACGTACCTCCTCCTGTGCCGAATCCGCCAGAAGTACTTCCAAAAGCACTGCCTGTATTCCCTGTGCCGCCGAAGGGAGACGATGTTGCTCCGAAGCCTAGACGATTGGTGAAGTCGCGTCAGATCGGCATCTGGTTGTTTTTTATCTTTTCTTTTTTTTTTTCATCTCTTCTTCCTTTTCGGTGGCGTTCCATTGGCATCCGGGGGTTCCTCGTTGTAGAAACAGTCGAAAGACGAGAGAGACAAGAAACGAGGCCCGGAGAAGTATAGCGCCAATATTCGCCCCAGGAGAGATTTCATATCCCAAAATAATACATCGCAAAGAAAAAGAAAAAGGAATCCCAAACAAAAGGGAGAGAGAAAGTGGTCACCTACCAGTTCCAGACGACGTGCCACCGAATCCAGTTCCGGATCCAAATCCAGTTCCCTGCGGTTGATTCCCCGCGCCAAACCCCCCGAAGGAGGAGCCTGTGTTGAAAGCCATGATGCTCTGATTCTAGGCGTCTCGGGCGAACTCTGAAACCTCGCTTTTAGGAAACGGAAGAAAGAACCTCTGCCACGTCAACAGTGGCGATCCATAAATGACCAAACGGATCGGCTTGATTATTGAGGGAAGTATATTAACAGTAGTTGGTATTAGGCCGGGAGATGGCGTGTATATGAAATATAGTCGCGACTTAAAGCAAAACAAAGGTGATGAAGCTTAAACGGGGCGAGGCCCAGTTTGGGGGATAAAAATGGGAAATACGATGAACAAGAGTATATTTAAGAGAGAAACCGAAGAGGTCTTTGACTTTTGCCGCAACGGGGTAAGGAAAAGGGGGAGGCCGGTAGGGGGGCAAAAGTGAAAGCTGAAGCTGAGAGTTGGGGTGAAGAGAGAGGGTGGACGTCGTTTGGTGGTGGTGAAGAAAAGCCTCTCAACCCCAAGGCAAACACGCGAAGTTTGCAGCAAACAACGAGTGAGGTTGACAGCGGATCGCTTAGCTGCCTGTTTGCGGCAAGGACTGGTGTGTCAGGTGACGGGCTATGCCTAAAATTGACCCTGTATTTTGCGCTAGGCAACATTCAGCCATCTCTGTCTTGGTGGTTTGATATCCATCCGTATCCAAGATTCAAGTTTGTTTTCGAGCCTTCCAACGATTGGTCAATAAGATTCAGTGTATATCATGACTGTTTACGGATGGGACAATCACTATTCTAACAGTTCAAGCGACAACGAGAATCGCCAGCCTGAAAATTAAACTTAGGTAACTACTATTTACTCACTAACCATACAAATCTAATAAAAATCATAACAGATAAAATTGAGGGCCACACGCAACTTGGGCTTCAGAGCATGAACTTCGGAAAATATTTGCACAAAAAAAGCAACAGGATTTAGAAAACATGGCTTTATGGCAAAAAGAGAAAGAAAAAAAAAAGAAACAAAAGGTAAAGGAAAGGGTATATAATACTAATACGCCATATTTTTGGGCGTTTTTGTTTAGTTAAAGCCCTTTTACCCTTCGCGGCTCTGCAATCTCGATGAATGAAGGATTCCGATACCCCAATTTGCTCCCAATCATTTATTTCGTTTTACATCATGTCGGGTATATCTTTTCGCTTTTTTCTTTTCAATTTTTTTTTTAGGACCACCAATCTACTACTTTTTCGATGCATGGTAGATCTCAATGATCTTAGCAACGACACTTGGATCGGATAGCTATGGTATCACAAATCGTGGTCAGATTTATTTGTCCATCACAAGACAAAATAAAGGAAAATGAAAGAAAAGAAAAGAAAATGTCACGCGAAAGGGGACTTACAGTCGAGATATCACCTAAACTGTCCTCCTCGCCGCTAAGAATCTTTCTCAAGATTCGTCGCATGATCTTACCACTTCGGGTCTTGGGCAGGTCATCAACTATGAATACAGCCTTGGGGGCGGCAAATGGTCCAATGGACTTGCGAACTTGCATAATAAGGTCCTTGCGGAGTTGTTCGATGTTGTCACTGTCGGTCTTCAGGGCAACAAAAGCGTTAACGGCCTGTCCGGTGAGTTCGTCGGTAATACCAACGACAGCAGCCTCAGCCACAGCAGCTATAATTTTTGGACGGAGTATTATCAGTATGTTTTGTTTTGCTCGAAAATTACCATTAGGATGCGCTTGTTTCCAAAAATGTGACTCACAGTGTTCAATAAGAGCAGCTTCAATTTCTGCAGTTGAGAGACGATGGCCGGAAACGTTGACAACATCGTCAACACGGCCTCGGATCCAATAGTACCCATCATGGTCACGACCAGCACCATCACCAGTGAACTGAGGGGGTCGTCAGCGTCGTTGTTACCGAGAAGATCTTTCAGGTATATATGACTTACGTAAAATCCTTTGTAGACGTTGAAATACGTGTCCATATATCTCTTGTGGGCACCCCAAACGGTACGGGCCATGCTGGGCCATGCTTGTTTAATGGCGAGAACACCTTCAACATCGTTGCCCTTGATTTCCTCTCCTGATACTGGGTCAATGATGGCAGGTTCAATACCGAAGAACGGAAGCGAAGCACTGCCGGGTTTCGTGGGAGTAATTCCACCAAGGGGGGTAATAACGTGGGAACCGGTCTCGGTTTGCCAGTATGTCTATGATATTTAAAAATGTCAGCATGAAAACCAATTGAGACTAGGACTACTTTCAACAGTGGATTGAGAAAACTTACGTCAACCAGATGGCAGTCTTCCTTTCCGACGATCTCGAAATACCATTTCCATACCTCCGCTGCGATTGGCTCACCAACAGATCCCAAAATGCGAAGACTCCTGAGCTTGTGGTGGATGTAGTCATTTCCGGCACGCTTGAGAAGTCTCAGAGCCGTTGGGGCAACATAAAACTGGGTGACTTGGTGCTTCTCAATAACATCCCAGTAACGCGAGAAATTGGGATATGCGGGAGTGCTCTCGAAAACCACAGTTGCACATCCAAGGAGCAAGGGAGCATAGACGACATAGGTGTGTCCAGTAATCCAGCCAACATCACCACCGCAGAAGAAGCGGTCCGTGTCATGGATGTCAAACACATACTTGCCAGTTGCTGCAGCGCCGACCAAATAGCCTGCCGTCGTATGCATCAGGCCCTTTGGCTTTCCCGTCGAACCGGATGTGTACAATAGGAAGAGAGGATCCTCCGCGTCCATTGACTCGGGAGCAATGTAGTTGGGGTACTTCTCTACCTCCTCATGCCACCACAAGTCTCTACCCTTCGTCCACGGTACATCAGCGCCCGTCCTCTTATACACAATGCAGTTCCTGACATCCGGGCATTGCTTGAGGGCCTCATCGACAATCTTCTTGGTCCCAATCAATTTTCCGCCGCGCTTCCCCTCATCAGTGGTAATGACAACTTTCGACTTGGCATCCAAGACACGGTCCCGAAGAGAATCTGAAGAGAACCCAGCGAAAACCACGGAGTGAACCGCACCAATACGAACGCAAGCAAGAAAGGCAATCACAGCTTCAGGAATCATAGGCAGGTAAATGGCTACGGTATCCCCCTTCCTAACGCCGGACTGCTTCAACACCCAGGCCATTCTGGAAACCTCCTTCAGGAGCTCGCCATATGTAATGGTGCGGCCTTCGTTGGGTTCATCCGCCTCGTAAATGATAGCTACCTTGTTCGGGTCCTTGATAGCATGGCGGTCGATGCAGTTGTACGAAGCATTCAACCTGCCCCCAAGGAACCATGCAACATCCCCCCCTTCAAAAGTTCCGTTGCGGGTGGTGTCGAAATCCCTTTCGAATGTGATGAGCTCACGGGCCTGGCGCGCCCAAAAGGTCTCCGGATCACGGATCGATTCTTCATAGAGCTGCTTATACTCATCAAGGTCCTTTAGATGGGTTCTTGTAGTATGCTTTTCCACGAAAGCTTTGGGGACATGGAAAGTATCAACGTCGTGCGCTTCAGCAACCTGGGTCAGGAATAGTTAGGATATGCTTCCGAGGTCCAGGGCTGCATATGGTGGGTCCCCATTGGAGGAGGAGGAGAAGGCATCACATACACAGGCGCCTTGGGAGGCGTAACGGGACCATCAGACATTGCGGCGAAGCTCTCTGAAAGCGTCCGTTACTGAAGTCTCAAGCTGGATATATAAATATTTGTTGGCTCGCGATACCAATAAAGTAGTACGGGGTACAAGAAGAAGTGCGGGGTATGAATTGGGCAACGTATCGTACACAGGGTGGTCAGGCAGAGAGGAGAGAGGAGAGGGTGAGACCGTAAAGATGATTTGGGGGTGCGAAGTTGTCTGACTTCGTAGAAAGGAAGAAAGCCAACACGAGAAGAGATGTGGGAGGACGGCAGTGTTTTAAAGGGCGACAACCCTGTGGACTCAAACACTCGTGGACTCCGATTTTGGAGGGGGGAAACCCTGTCTGTATGTACGAGAGCACATTACAGGGCATTACGTGAGGACTTTCGCGGGTGGCCGTAACTAAAACCAGCAAAAGCCGGTTTTATAACGTAATTTATATGCCCGCGATACGATATCGTACAGTACAGCCGCGACAAACTCCTGAATTGCCGCCCCCCGCCAACAGCACCCTGCCGAACACCTCAAGGAGCAAATCTTCGAGATCTTGATTTTCAACTACTGCGTACTCATGCTACAATTGTTACAGCAAAGCGGATGCAGGCCTGTATGCACGTATGTACCTGTACTAATGGAACATGCTGACTGAGGAGCACTATGGACTAGGACCTCTCTGTACTCCCCCGTTAGGTTTCGAGAATACCGGGCTAAATCGAAGAGGCTTGACGCTTGCAAAATGACTCCAGCTCGACAGCGGGGCAGTCTTTCGTTCCGTTGCTCCGAGTTATTTTTTCATTTCATTTTCATTTTTCATTTTACTTTTTACTATTTTTGCACCAGGCCGGATATATGAAGACGCATTCCAGGCGCAAGTTCTGGGCAGGAGTATCAACAATCTACGCAGTACTGCGTAAGCCGTGTTCATGGTTATACCCTTGAGGAAGTTCCTTGAGAAATAACATGGGAGCGGGATCATACCAAAAAGGTTACTACTACCTCTCAATCAGCAAGGGGTAATCTTGGACCCAGACTGTGGTACTCCGTAAGCTCACTCCAGTTACAAAAGAGCAAAACATCGGTATATACTCGGCCCTTTGGGGGTTAATATGCTCCGAGAAACGGGACCCCCAAAAGCCCCGCCTCAAACTATATTTCTGTTTAAACAAGATTCTTGAAAGAGATCGCGCGGACGCCTCAAGAGTCAAGGGTTACGACAGGTACAAATACGCCATGGTTCCCAGAAGCGATACCAACTGGGATGTGGCGGTAACGCTCGGTAAAGAAAAAAAAAGTGTCCGGGTGGTGATTTTTTAAACCTAGACGCACGTCACCAGCATTTGTCCGATAAGAATCAGCCCGTGGCTTGACGATCTTGGCGGGGTATGGGCTAGCGACAGGGCGAGCGTTGTACTGGTTCTCGGGACTGGGATGAACCTTCGCTCTGGTTGATTGCACACTTTATTTGTCCCACTACCTACGAATCATTAAAAGCCAAAATCAAATGAAGGAAAAGCGAAAAAAAAAAGTTAGGATGGGGGGACTTGATCGTGGGGTAGCCCACAAGATCAAGGGAAGGTCAGAGCTGACCTGCCACAGTTTCCCCCCGGCATTACCATGCGACGGCAGCATAGGAGTTGTTGCTGAGTAGCAGTGCTAGTAGCCTGCGGGGCTGATCATATTTTACGCCAAGGTCTTGGGAAGCTTGGAGAATTGCGTCGGTGTGCGACGAGGTACAGCCAGACAGCTAAACGGCCAATAGGTAACTCCTTCTCCTCCCTGGTTGATATCAGACGGCCCTGGTTTGTTTGCGCTTCGTTTTCATTTAAAAAGAACCAACAACAATGCGGGGGTGGGGTGATAATTGGACGCAGTTTGTTAGTCTCTGTGAAACTCAAGCCAAGAATATCCATGGGTATGGGCGAATACATGCGAGCACAACAGAAGTATCAACATTAGACGACGACCCTTTCCCGTCAGTTGTTGGTGATCACGGCAATTTATCGACCGTTGTATCAAAAGTTTTCCATCATGCTCGAATTTTGTGCCGATGACCGTCTATCAAACTTTCCCCCAATCTGTATGTCTCCCGCCCCAGACACTGGCCACCCCCAAAAAAATATAAAAATAAAAATAAAAATAAAAATAAAACCGAAAAATGAAAAATGAAAAAGAACCAGAAACAGAAAAGAAAAAGAAAGAGAAAAAGAAAGAAAAAAAGAAAAAAAAAGATTCTCTTGGTACGGCTACAATTTTCTCGGCTGGATATTCCAAAAGGCTTCTCTGACCATAGCTGGACTTGGCACGACATAGCATAGGCTTGGGAGGGGTTGTTGGCTTGCAGCTCTCGAACCAACAGCTAGTGGATGAAACGGGAATGAACCTTGCATCTGGAGGCTGCCCTTGCGTTTAAAATGAGCCAAAGGTGGCTTAATTATGTTGAAACATAGTATGAATTACCTCTCCCGTACTCCGTACTTGCAAGGAGGATGAGTAGTTAGGAAAGAAGATACGCAGCTGTCAATATATTGGGTTCGGTATTATAGACACGGCATTTCCTCTTTAAGAATTTGAATGCAGGGTTATAGGGTTATACCCTCTTGTATCTCTAAATCTGAACAATAAAGCGGTAAATAGCCAGAGTGAGTTCGAATGGGTACCCGCCAGCTATTCATTTCCCTAGTACTTTTTCTCATGTTAAACTTGTAGCTGCATAAACAAAAGCCAGTAGTTCCAAGCCATTAACATACTGCGTAGCCGTTACGACCTCTTCCGCCAATACAGATCGCTCGGCCAGTCGTCGGGGTTAGTTAGCTTCTGTCTCCTCTGCGGGTGGATGGATGATACCTAACTAGCAGACTGGTGGTGTGTTCCAGAAGATAGTCTTTTCATTCCATGAAAAATATTAAAGATGAACAAATTCAGCTGAGCATTTTCATCCAGAAATTCAGTATTTATTGTGCTGTCTGTATTTCCAGTGCATACGGAGTACATTGTTTGATATTCCGTCTGGTTTGTGGGTAACACTGAGGGCAACAACCTTGATCATCCCAGGTACTAACAAATTTAGACAAGGGTTGAGATCACCAACAGCTGCCTTTTCGTCAATTCAAAGGTAGAACGAATATCAGCTCTTTTGCTTACGGAGTAGTTTACAGACAAGGCTTTACAGACAAGGCTTCGACCTTTTGCTGTGGTCTACGAGGCCTGGGTTGTAGCTTGGTACACCAGGCCACTACTCCGTACTACTTCTCCCTTAGCACACTTAGTAGTAGTAGCTTATAATTGTCCTTCGTTATAAAAAGAATGCATGTTCTCCTCCGGGCCTAGAAACTATTCGAGAATGAGGCAGACGCTAAGGAGTTTCTTCCCACAGGTCGCTGTCAAGTTGGTAGGCTGTAGCCCTAACGCCCATTCCCCGCCTGTATTTCGCAATAATTTGGAAATTCTCACGGAGTACGGAGTACTCCGTACAATCATATCGAATCAGGATATCCGTTAGGCCGTGTATCCACCTATGTACCGTAGGTACTATTCCTGTAATGTATAGCCAGTACAGGCCCGTACGCAGTACTGGCGGAAGATTCAGGAGGATATTCTGACAAGAGTTAGCCAAGGTAGACCGTAGATCTGACAGAAGTTCTCCGCATGGCAGTAAGAACAAGTTTGTACTCCGTAACATGTGGGGTAATTAGCACTGAGTGTCATTATTGGCTAGAATTTTAATAAAGTTTCAAGTTTCCTCGAAAGAAAAGAAAAGAAAAGAAACAGATTGAGAAATTTCAATACGCAGCGGTTATTTAGCCAAGATGAGCACCAAGGAAATAGGTGGAATGGAACAAATAAAACTATGGGTCCATTGGGGTTCCCGCGACGGATCCGAGCCGATGATGGCAGCTCGTTGATTCTCTGGATAGGCGATATATTATTCGTTAATCCTTTATGGCTACCAGATAGTTGAAATAGGATTATTTTTGACACTGTAGGTGGTGGTGTTTGGGCAATTCACGCAGCGTTTGAATACACTTCTCCTGAATGCGCTAATCGCATGCCTGCTTTGTGCAAGCCGATGGAGCTAGATAAGAGCAGCTTAGGTCGTCATGATGCGTTCAAATGTGAGACAAAAGCAATGTGAAGCAATAAGCTGTTTGTTTCTGTGTCTCCAGCTTCGTTCTTGACCCTCCTTTTCATCACGTTTTAGGGGAATGTTTAGATGGATCTAGGTCGGTAGACAAAGATCACATCGCCTTTCGCGTCCTGTGCTGATTGCTTTTACCTGACGTGGTCACTTGCAAGCCACTACTGCGTATGTGAACCAAGAAGATTCAATTGGCCAGTCAGCTGCAAAAATCCTGGACGTAATCGAGAAGCGCCAATATTTTTTTCGTGGATGCGGGACAGGTTCCTTCTCGTCCAGTAGCAAGGCTTAACTCGCTTCCAGGGCCAACGTTGATGAGCCCTTGGGGTTGGGACTCCACAATAAGGCTCACAACAAAAGCCGACAGTAAATTCCCCACCAGCTATCACGTTGGCAATGTTACGATGCTGCATCGGTATTCTGTAAGTGGTGAGGCCGGATTTCTAGCAAATGAATTGATATGAAAGGGAGAAGCAATTCAAGCAGATGTGCAGACAGTAAACAGCTCTTCTGCGCATCAAGGGTATTGATGCCCTCGCATGTGGGAGGACGAGACTTTTGAGACAAGGAAAATATCCTGGGGTTGAACGTTCCTGGCCTAGAAATTCATTGATTGCCGCAGTTTCTCTCCTCGCCGCAATGATGATGCTTCCAGACCGTCCCGGGCGTTGAACATTTTGCAAACGCCGGGACCGTTGTAGTCAATAGAACAAGGGTCATGGAATCAAAATCAAAAGTTGGTAACTGCTAGATAACTCGCCAATCCCTGATAAAGTTACCCCCTGCTCTTGGGCGCCGTTCTGCTGGAGATAGACCTGGGTGACCTAGAATCTCGGTAAGATGATGGGCCAAAATATTCAGGGTTTCTGGGCTGTAAGCCCCTTTCACCGCTAGATTTTCCCCATCATTTATTAGGCACAATGTTCTGGCTGACAGGCGTTCAAAGTTCCAGGCAATGGCCATAGCTCTTGTCTGGGCCTTTAAAATAAAACAATTGTACCACAATATGGTACTCGATGGTTCGAGGAAATAGACCTTTTCTGCTACTTGGGAAAGCATAAGAAATAAGTACGACGGGATATACTATCGTGTCCACCGTTCTGCTCAAGTGCTCGAGGCCCAGCATTTGTCCCGATGTAATAATATAAAAAAAGAACACGTATTTCGCATTATGACCGTATATCATGACTTAACTACAGGGTTATCCTCGCCAAGCAACCACATGCCAGTACCAAGGACAAACACCGCAATTCTCCCATCCCTCACTAGCTCTCCTAGGAGCTGTATCCAAGCCCGCGCATTCTTGAGCTGACCATCTCTAGCATGTGTTAAAACCCGCGTCCCACTCAGCACGACCTCTCCGGTTATAAAAAGAGTAAACGGATTTTGGGCAGTAGCGGGAGGAGGAGGATTCTTTCCGTATGTCGACAGCGAAGTTCGAAACAGACTAAGCAAATATATGCCTATTGCTAGAGAGAACACAACATGCACGAGTTTCCAAATCCATGCCATCCGCTGCTCCGCTGGCGAAGCAGGTTGCGAAGTCCCACCCAAGAAAAAATTGGCTAGGAAGGGGGGCACACCAAAGCCTGAAGCTATATCGGCTAAATTGAATGCTGGGCCTTCACCGCCGGCCGGGAATGTATCACTGCCGCCAGCTGGTCCTCCCGCTAAAAGGCTGCTTAGTAGGGCTGCAGGGTTGTCCTCGGGAGTCTCTTGGTCTGAAGGCCGTTGGGATCGTAGAAAAGCCCGTAAATACTCTTCCTGCGCTTTGAGACTCTCGGAGGTCTGATCCTCAACATTGGGCGATGGAGGCAAAGGGGACAGGGATTTCGGAGGTGGTACTTGCGGGCGCTGTTCGGGTGTTGGAGTGGAATCGGAAAGCGAAAGGGGAGAATCCTCTCTCAATGCTATCCACCAGCAGTTAGATGCTAAGACCCACAAACTGGCAGTCCCAGAATGACCAGGCGAAAATGGTAGTATATCTTACTGCTTGCGGGTGTCCGTCCACTTAGGCTGGTAATCTTGTCCAGCCTCGCTGAACCGCCTGCTTTGATTTTAGCTTCGCGGCGTTCACGTCGGAGACGAGCCGCCCGCTGGGCTGGCGATTCGTCTGCTGCTGACATCCTGATATAAGGGTACAGAGCCGGATATTATATATAAAATCAGCTTTGAATTTTATTGCAGTGCCGTCAAGCTTTGAGATTAGCTGGAGGCGCATCGCCAAGACCATGGAGGATATTTAGTTTGGTTGACATCATATGACTAAGCACAATCCAATCCATCCCATTCCATGCAAATGGCCGTGGAGCCTCAATTCAATGCTCCCTTTCAATGCTCCCTTTCAATGCTCCCTTTTTCATCGAGTCCTGATTATCATCATGGCGCTTGTGGGACATTGTTTCAATGGATTGGCTTTGCAGCGATTCCTGAAAATGCTACTGGCTCGAAATGAATACCAGAAGTAGTAGTACCGATGGCAAGATCATTAACATAATGGCGACTAAATGGGTTGGAAGCACTCAACATTCGAGGCGCTTTCCTGTGGCTGGCTGGTCTTCAATTTTCGCAATCGGAGCATGCTGTATCATACTAGGAACATGATGTATGTTTACGACTAGTTGATGCAAACTCACCCACAAAAAGCCCTGCGAAATCAGCCCATATGCTCAACGCGCAAAACTGGGGGCTTGATCTCTATGAAAGTAGTATTATACGCCACTAGTGCTCCACTCTGGTTTTGAATTGGGCTCAGCGTAGGGACGAGAAAAAAGTCCTGCTGGTTATAGGGAAAGTTGTTATGTGGATAGTTAACTGATGATCGCAATCAATCTTGGAACTCAAAAATGTCAAATTGGAAGAATCGTCACTATGACGTCTTTGCTACCAGCGAGCTTAAATCGTATCTAGTTCCAATATCCCACTATCACCATACCCTATGATCTTGCTTCTCAAGGTTTTTTATTTCCTAACATCCTCATTCGATAGCTGGGCTCTATCTATATCGCTTTTGCTTTTTAAGGTCGAGCACATGCTCTGTGATAACCCCTTTGACTCCCTCTGCTGGCCCAGTTGTATGCGCAGTTCAGCTGTGCATTTTATCAATTAGCTTCATCATTCGATATGACGACTCAATCTCAACGATACCCTGGTGGCCACTGGGGTGCCAACAATCCGATTCCTACAGTCCAAAAGTTTTTACGTACTTTGGACGAAGACAAAGAGGAGCGGGATAGGCAAATTGATGAAGCTAAAAAGCTCAAACGGGATGAGGAGCGCCATAGGCAGAAGGAAACAAGCGAACAAGATAAGGGCACAGAAGTGGCGCCGCATACTCCGTTGCAGCGAGGAAACGTGGGCGTAAAGTAACAGACCCGACTACTGGCAGAGAAGTTGAGATTGACGATGTCGGGGACGAATTTATGGACACAGTTGAGGAGCCACAGGTATTTTCCATCGTCCAATTTTTTGTGCAAGCAACGTCTAACGGCCCTCTTCAAGCTTTCCGTACCCAATGCGAATCTCGGGAAACCGACAGTACGTCTGACAGCAAAATTCTTACTCCTGATTCATTACTTACCTTGCATTATAGCCGATCAAAACGGAGCCCACCCAAGATTTGCAGGAATACAAGCGTGCCCAAGATATCACCTCACCGCCAGATCCTATTGCCGAAGGTACCACGTCGGATGTGCCAATCCATGGGGAGAAAACTAATATTTTGTTTCATCCTACCCCGTATGTCAGCTATGAACCAATGTATAAAGCTCTGGAAAAGCGTGGGACCGTTCTTTCTCTATGTATATTTTGTGGTATTGTGATTCCGGGGAAATTGATCGGTGGCTCACTCAAAGGGCTAATTCCTCTTGCGTTCTGCATTACCTCTGGTGTATGGCTGTGGATGCAAGACCTCATCCGCAAAGGAAGGGATATGGAATGGAGCAGCGAACAACTTCGTGGGGAAACGGTATGTATTTCTGGTCTCTTTGGTAGCTTTCACAATTACTGATTTTTTATCCAAGGCGACCGTTAATCTACTCCCCGAGTCAGTCGAATGGATGAATACGTTTCTGTCAATAGTCTGGGGCCTTCTTGATCCAGATATGTTCGCAAGCGTTGCAGATACCATCGAGGATATTATGCAGGCTTCTGTACCAGGAGTAATCGAGAATGTCCGTGTGGCCGAGATCGACCAAGGATCGAACCCATTTCGGATCCTCAGCTTGCGAGCACTCCCAGATAGTCAAGTGGAGGACCTCAAAAAGGCAGCACATGAACATAATAAGGAAACAAAATCTGCTCAAGAAGCTGCTGCAGATGAGGAAGGAGGCTCTCATTACAACCTCGAATGTTCGTTCGCGTACCACGCTAAACCAAGCGGTAAAAGCTCTTCATCAAAGGCTGCCAATATGCATATGCTCTTGGTATTCTATCTCGGTATTAAAGGGCTTTTTGGGGTTCCACTGCCCGTTTTCACCGAGTTAATTCAGCTCGTTGGCACAGTGCGGCTCCGACTCCAGATGACTCCGGATCCGCCCTTCGCGAAAACTGTGACGTTCAGCTTGATGGGAGTCCCTCACGTCCGGGCAGGTTGCGTCCCAATGGTCAAAAGAGGCGTCAATATTCTCAACTTGCCGCTGATCTCCAATTTTGTGAATTACGCTATCAAAACTGCTGCGAGCATGTATGTTGCGCCAAAGTCAATGTGTATTGATCTGCGCATGATGCTGCAGGGAGACACAGTGCAAAAAGATACCTTGGCACTAGGGATTATGTGGGTAAGGATACATCGCGCCACAGGGCTCAGTAAGCAGGATAGACGAGGCAGTGAAGGTGGAGGTAGTGACCCTTATATCAACCTCTCCTTCTCGAAATATGGAAAGCCGATGTATTGTACTAGGGTCATTACCGATGATCTAAACCCAGTATGGGAGGAGTCAACCGCTCTCTTAGTGACACCGGAACTCATCAAAGCCGATGAACAACTTAGCGTCGAGCTGTGGGATTCTGATCGGAGTACTGCAGATGATATTGTTGGAAAAGTCGAAATTTCCATACAGAAAATGCTACAGCATCCCGGGAAAATGTACCAGCTAACTTCCAAGCTTCAAGGGATGCATGCTGGTTCCGAGATGCCTGGAGAACTTCATTGGGAGGTTGGATACTTTGGAAAGCCACGATTCCGACCTGCTCTTTGTACCGACGGGAAAGACCCAAATCTACCAGCGACGCTGAAGGATGATCCAGCACTACAAGATGAGAAAGGCACCATCGATACCGATGAGGCCTATGCCGTATCCCATACGCCGCCAGATCCTCTTTGGCCAAGTGGTATATGCAGTGTTGTCATTCACCAAATCGTGAATTTGGAACTAGAGAACATTAAGGGGAGCTTTGCGAACGGTCGAAACAGTAATCGAGAGTACGAGCCCGCCAAACCATATGGTGAAATTACAGATGAAGAAGGAAAACAGCTTCCGACTAGTTACTGCACTATCCTTTTGAACGATGAACTGGTATGCCCCCCCCACACCCGGGGTTTTTTCTTTCCCCCATATGTATAAATTGATATTTTCTCATGCCAACCACTCTTGATATAGATATACCGCACTCGGGCAAAGGCTGTTAGCAGCAAACCTATATTCAATGCCGGAACGGAAAGGTTTGTGCGAGACTGGCGATCCGCGATAGTTACCATTACTGCCCGGGACCAGAGGCACCGGGAACATGATCCGATTATAGGCGTTGTTCCCCTTAAACTCTCTGATATCTTACAAACCAGCTCTCAAGTTACACGATGGTATCCATTGGATGGAGGGATTGGTTTCGGACGAGTTCGGATTTCCCTTTTGTTCAGATGTGTCGAAACACGACTACCACCTCCTCTGCTCGGCTGGAACGTTGGGTCGTTCCGGATTACATCAGATCGCATTACGGCACTTGATTATCATCACCAGGCCAAACTAAAAGTACGGACGAGTGGTAGCATTGGTACGCTACCCCGAGGATCATGCCATACCCTTGATGGCCGCAAGGGGGTTTATTTCGAAGTCAACTCGAAAGAGTTGAAAGATCGGATCTGCCTCCCAGTCAAACATCGACATAGATCCGGAATAATTTTCGAACTTCATAAAGGAGGTAAACCGGGCTGCGCTATATTCTGGCTCCATCAATGCGTTGATAATGAGGACACGGACGTCGACATCCCAATCTGGAACACAAAGAACGAAACGCGCTTGACGCAGAACTATATCACCGAGGAAAACTGGCAACAGAAACGGGTTCCGGGCCTGGAGGACCTGACCATTATAGGCCGCCTACAGTTCAGAGCTAAATTTTCCTCCGGTATTGATGAGAGTCACAGCCATTTCGTCCAGGACAACAACTCCCGTGAAACGTTCGAGACGTGGGAAGCATGTATAGCCGAAGGCGTCCGGTCTCGAACCATTTCAAGGGAATTACCAGACTCTGTCAAAGAGTTGCACGACAAGTCTTTGGTCCAAGAGAGGGATATCCTTCGCCAGGCTAGTTCAGAGGAACAGAAGCTCTGGATTGCTCAGGACGGAGTCGACTGGAGCGAGGCATTTGGCACCAATCCCCATGAACTTGCGGATCACAAACGGCGTAACCTCATTGACGAGGGCGTCGAGAATCATGTGCGACTTTCGGTATTAGATATGTCAAGTAAGCAAGGGCAAAGTGGGAATATTTCCCACTCAGGCCACTTGAGACGGGATTCAGGTTACGCGAACAACGGAGGTCTCCAGGTTCCCAAGCATGCCCGTGACAAGGAAAACGTCGTCGACGACGACGAGGAGGAGGAGGAGGCCGATTCACTCACTACCACAGATACAAACCAGCGGTCCTCGGAGACGAACGAGGAGCGGGTGCAACGCATCGGCAACGAGGCGAATAAGCGGACGGAACACCGAAAACAGCGGGGTATTATGCAGTGGAAGCCAGCACGTAATGCGGCATTCGCAAAGGATGAGGCTTCGTTTGCCATTAGGAAGGTGAAGAATAAATTTGCTGGCGGACTGACAGGGAGGGAACCTGACATTGAGACAGAAATTAGTTGAAAAAAATAAATCTTATAATTGCAAACTTGTGGTGTTATTTTGCATGGAGTCTTCTTCCCTTGCTTTTTGTAGCTAATTTTTATTCTATTTTTATTTTCGTTTTTTTCTAAGGTAGCGGGAGATCATCTTCCTGCCACTCCTCCTCAATAGCTGAACATGTGATTGTAAGTCGCACTATTGCACTTGAGGACTTTATTTTCCAAAACATAAATATTTTGCCAAAATTTTCTTCATATCTTCCCCTTTCCCTCTCGGATTGCTTGTATAAAGGGCAAAAAGGTAACCT
>LGUA01000659.1:0-12577 GCA_001660665.1 Emergomyces africanus | reverse complement strand
CGTCCCTCTAACCCCAGGCCCCCGCGCCACCCGCCTCCAACAAGTCTTCTCCGAAGCCCTCCTACGCACCATACGCGCCAATTCCTACGCCAACTTTTCTGCCTGCTTCCCCACCCCGGCCAAACATGTCCCGCACAGCCTAGAATCCGTCTGGAGGCAGCTGAATGCCAAGCTAGAAGAGAGCGCCCGTGCAGAATTCGATGATGTGCTGAGGGAGAGGGAGGTGATTAAGGGATTGAATGAATTGGATCGATTAGTTGGGGAGGCGAGGTTGAGGAGGGAGAATGGAGAAGGGGAAGCGAGTGTGCCGTAAGTATTTTTTATTTTTTAATTTTTTTTTCTCTTTTTCTTTTTGGTCTTTGTCCCTTTCCATTCTTCCTTCGTCTACGAGCTGCGGGAGGGGATTAATACCATTTATGCGTTAGCAATACTAAAAGTGGGTTCATATATATATAGCCCTCATACTCTAGGGGCAAACGAGCTTTACCAAGCGCACCTTGCGCCGTATCTGGCGGAAGCGCAGGCGTCGCTAAATACGAAACTGGAAACCCTGCAGAAGGAGAATGGCCAGCTCTCCGAGAAAGTCGCGTCTCAAAGACGGGAGATTGAGCAACTATTATCTGGCCTTGAAGCTGTGATTAGTGACGTGGAGGGCGCAGCAGCCGCCACATCAGAGTTTGATGCAAAGAACGGTCTCCGGCAAGAGGCGCAAGAAATGGATGATGAAATTAAGATTCAACAACGTTCATGATATACGGAGGTTAAATGTTTTACGTTTAAGTATAGGAGTGGAATTCAGCGGAGAGTGTATATCTTTGCATGGGGATAAACCAGAGTTTGGGGAGTTTGAAGTACAGGATATTTCAAAACACAATCTCATCCGGGTCAGCTTTCCGGAAAAGCTCATCCATAACCTCTGCCGAGACCAGCCCATCTTCAACCATTTCCTCCGCTATCTGCCTCAACTCTTTCTCCGAGCTCGCGATCAGTCCTTCCATCTTCTGTATATCTCCTGAAAGAGCAAAGGCCAACGCTTCTTTCACCGTCCCTTCTCGATCCTGTTCGCCTGATCCATCCCTCCTGGCGAGAGCAGCTGCTCCGCGATAGTACGTCTGCGCATTCTTCAGCAATTTCGGAGCATTTTCGTGCGAGACCTTATAGCTCCACGGCTGCCCACCCAAGCGCCACCGATACATCTCCACATCCCCTCTCGCGAGGTGGATCTTAGGTAGATTTTCGGCCTCGGGAAGCTTTGTCGCTGCGGTAAACGAATCTAGCGCTAATGATAGCGCTTGCCATCGTAGCGTCAACAGTCTATTGAACGTTTCCTCGTTGCCCGGCTGGTCGCAATCTGCCAGGGCAGTGTTGAACGCTATCAGTGACTCTGCTTGGGAACAAAGCGCCCCCGGGTTCCCAGACAAATCCTTCACATCTCCAAATGCCGTGCTCAGTTCGTTCTTGTACGTCTCAAAATCAATCCTGCCGCTCCGAAACGAGACTTCCGCCACCGTTGAAATGAACTTAGCGCGCGCCAGCGCTACTTCATTCTGCCTGTCTGTTCCCTCCACGTATGCCGCGACTTTCTCCTTTAGCAGGTCTGCAGAATACTCTTCTATCCACGCAAGAGAGCTTCCAGGATCGAGGGTAAGTAACCCGCAAAACGTGGCTAATGCTTCCAACTGCGCCACCGCGGTGTCGACCAGCGTATCCTTGGTTACCGGCTCGATAACCGTAGCCCACTGTGCGGACCGTTCAGTTCCATCCCCCGTTCCCTCCATCGCCTGATCCGTTTCTAAATTTGCTTGCTGCTCATCCCGAGCAGAGCCACCAAACTCAGCCATGGCCATGCTGTCAGCCTGTTGATGCTGCCCTTCGGTAAACCGCAGTTCTTGTACACCTAGACATCGCTGGAACAGGTCCAACGCCTCCTGCAGGTATTTCGATGCTTCCTGTGTATGCTGCTCGGTGGCTCGTCTACCGTCGGTGATTGCCTCTGCTAAGCTAGTCAATACCTGTGCGGTGTTGAAGAGGATTTCTGCATTGTCTTGTTGGAGGGTTAGGGCGTGTCTATGTGATTTGAGGGCGATGTGGAGAATTTCGACCAGTGGGGCCGGGAGTTGAGTTGCTAGTTTAGGGTGTTGGGTTATTTCGTATTGTATCCGTGCCCTATATAACGTAAAAAATATGACTAGTTAGAGAACGAGTTTAATAATCAAATATATTGTAATATATAAGTGTATATATTGTTATCGCCACAATGGCGGAAAATGTTATTAGAGGGTGTGGTTGTTGTGGCGCAGCGAGATTGATACAGTAGGTATACTTACTTATTGTAGGCCAAATCAAACGAATTCGGAAATTTCCTTAAACCTGTATCATACGTTTCAATGGCGCGCATGAAAAACCGCATGGATTTAACAGCATCTCCAGCTCGCCATTTTTCTCCTGCTTCTTCTAGCTCAACACCGGCTGGGACGGGAGTTAGAGAAGAAATCAAAATTAGCTAAGTCAGTTTCAAATTTTTCGGTATATATGCGTATGTATTGTGGTTTTCTTCCTTCCAGCTCGCATGATGGTAACTAACGATGATATGATGAATTGACAATAACTTACCAGCGAGATATTCGTCCGAGGTTTCAGGCTCCTGGGAATTGAATATACGGGAAGTTAGGAAGAGTGGGCTAATTCAAAATGAAAACGAAAGCGAATGAGAAAATGGGATAAAAGAGAAAAAAGGTAGAGCTAGAGTGACAACTTTTTAACTGAGCGGAAGATGTTGACTTGACTCGGCTGTCATAAATATATGGGAGGTATTATAGAGAGGAGAAAAATGACAGGCAGGGTGGGATAGAAAAATCAAAGATGAAGCAGAGGTGGGGGCAGTCCTCAAAATAGAGGTGCGATGCAATGAGCAGCTGAATGGCTTCAGTGTATTACTGACAGTATTCCTCTTTGCTTTCTTTTTCGCTTTTGCTTCCTTTAAAAATGTTTTCTGTTTTGGCATTGTGATGGTGGAATTTGTTGGGCTAAGAACGAGGTCGGATTTTCCTGCTTGTTTACATTGACTTTTTTGATCGAGCGTTTGATGTGTTTTGAAAATAATAATAATAATAATAATAAGTGGAGAGCTAGTTATATGTATATAAGTAGAGGGCGAATAACAGAAGTTAAATAATTAGATTTGAAGCCAATGAATGTCTGGAGCCCAAGGGCAGCGGCGGGAATTGAGAAATGGCCGAGGGGGTGGAATGATGACGGCGGTGGAAAAAAAAAATTGAAGGCAGCAAAAGAATGGGTGGACCTACTGCGTAGCTCTAAATGGGAAAAGATGTGTAGAAATAGAAATAAGGTTAGTTAGATTGATAAGATTAGATCTAATTTGGACTTTGGTCGCTTGAGCTTTTCCCATCACAACTCGGTTTTCACTTTTCAATACTGAAGTAGGAGAATTGTACTCCGTACTCCGTATATATAGCGTATCATCCAAGAATATAACATGGGGTCCTATATAAATACAGCCATATCCTCATCTATCTCTCGTATTGTTCTTTTTTCGTTCTACCTCTTCAGCCAGCGTAGTGGTGTTCTCAGTTCCACTCAGTTCCTGTTTCATGGAATCCGGCTCAAGCTCCTTATAAGAAAAGTAATTAAGTACATACCTTAAGCTAAACATCAAAAAGCATTTTCTTACTCTGTACTTCTTTAGTGGGATTGATTCGATCGCGCATTTTGGCCATTGTGTCAAGGAGAACACAATTTCTTGAAAAATGTCTTGAGGAGGAAAGTAAGAAACGTTTTCCTCGGGCATAAGAACAACCAGCATCATTGGTCTAGTGGTAGAATTCATCGTTGCCATCTGATTCCCTGTATACATGGGTAGTCATGTGATCTTAACTCGATGAGGCCCGTGTTCGATTCACGGATGATGCATTATATGACAGAAATATCTTTTTGTTTCTATTTCGACCTTTTTCTTTTTCTTGTTCAGCCAGTTTTTTGTTTCAGTGATCATGCGTGGTTTGTTAATTTCCCCCCTGTTGTTAAGATACTTTAGGTAGCGATATTACCCAAGTTTCCACCGGAAGGATGATTGATACGTACGAGCTTAGATCGATCTTAATCCATCGATCCAGCAGGAATGAATGACCCATGGTTCCTGCATGGAAAGCCCAGCCAATTTCCAGAGGCTATCGCTAGTATAAATATAGATAGCTTCGTTGAACTATGTGTATGCGTGCACTTTGTAAACAAATTGCTTTTAAATATTTTTTCAAACTTTTATATGAGCTTCCTATCTCCTTGTCTGGCCGCGAGGATCCAAATTCTGACGGTTGAACTGATTCACTCTCTTTTTTAAAAATAGATTCGCTACATTTCACTTGTCACTGACAATTGAAGCAGATATATTTTTATACTGTGTAGAAATACTATTGTACGTCTGTATATACCAGAGAAACCTTTGAAAGAACCTTTAGAAGATATGGGGACTCGGAGGGTATCCTTAAAGATTATGCTGTGTACTCCGTACGAAGTATGCTTTTAAGGTAGATGCACAAAAGCCGGGGTGGAAAAATGAAGCGGTGTGATGCAGCACTTTTCATTAGTGCGCTCAAAACCCCAGATAGCAAGATCTACTACTCCGTACGGAGTACAGTACATCTGGTCAAAAACAAGGCTAGATGTTGGAGTTTGAAATACAGTCGGGGTGGGCTTTGAAAATGGTCGAAAATGAAACTAGAACCCCGCGCATACAACACAAACTACACCCGACAGAGCTATACAGAGCTTGGTGTGTAGAACCGAACTGTTATCAATAATATGAATTATGAGAAGCGAAAAGAAAAGAAAAAGAAAAAAGAAAAAAAGAAAAAAGCAATACCAGGATCCAAGGCATGGATAGTATTCCGTACTCCGTACCATACTCCGAAAAAGGAAACCTAGTAGCTCAGAAAAAAGTTGACATATGGCGTTAAGCATATTTATTGGTATGCCAGCGCCCCCTTCTTACCCTTGAGGATTATTCGCCCCTGGAGAAATAAATGGAGAATGGATGGGATGCTGCCGGGAAACCACACGTGGCATGACGGAGCTAGACCAAAGCACAGAGCATCAAACCTGTGCAGTTATGTCAAATACCAACCGCCATTGGCTGGAGCGTTGTGTTTAAAAAAATCAAGGAGTTTTTTGGGGAAAGCCAGGATTTTTACTACACTTGTTAGCTAGTTGGCGCCATCACGAGAATATTTCCGTAAAGAAACAACCTGCTGTGTACGGATTAGCTCAGTTAGTTAAAATAATTTGGGGGCTTGGTTTCATGGAGTGACTAAATACTCCGTATTCAACGGCGTGTTTGTTGGTTTATGTATTTTTATTACGTAGAGGCGGAAATCCTGCATTTTTTCTTTTCATTTCCAAAGATTTCCGAAATACTGACAATAAATTAAATATAAAGTCGCATTGTGAATCTGGCTACTCTGCAGTCCGTATTCCCGTGAATACTCGCTGAATTCGCGTGGGAATTGAGAAAGAGGGAGGGCAAATATTTAAATAATTCCCACAGGCTGCAGAAGTCTGCCACGCCAAAATGCGACATGGGCAACCCCTGCATGCGTGCCACCACTGAGTGAGAGGGGAAGGAATTAAATGGCATGGCAAGTCGAAGTACAAAAGTATATGCGTATGGGCTGTTTTTCAACCCGCATACATTCGGCTATGTATGTATTATTCCAAGAGAGAAAATAGCAGTGATCTACTCCGTATGTACAGAGTACCTGTACATATACATAAATGTTCTCCGTGTGAACGGGCATTGTTTGCATAAAACAAGGTCACGAATATGAAACAATCTACGGAGTACTCCAATTGACATCTATTGACATGCAAAATAGACAATTCCATTCCCAATCTAATATACTGTAGCATAGCGTAGCATAGCGTAGCATATAGTAGCATATCATTAAACAACGAGCGAGGGATGTTTCCCCATTGAATTACCGTGTTTGGATTTGGGGCGCATTGCTTCTTGTCACGGCCGTACAGTATTTAACTTGTATGATGTAAGTACCCGACCTAAACGCCTCCCAATACTACTCCAGGCCCTCCCGAACCCAAAACGCCGGTACCTTGGCCCAAAAATCCTGCCATGAGGCTCGCCATTTCTGCTGTTTCCACCTGAATTTGCTCATCTTTTGGACTTCTTCTTGCCTTTCACTCTACTACTCACTCTGCACCATCACCACAATCCACATCCACGTTCACATCTACCGCCATACGCTCTCTTCCAAATCATTTCTCTTTTCCGGAACTATCTGACAGGTTCCATTTCTACACGTCCGCTTACCTTCTACGGCCTACAAGTTGGCGAAGATCATCCCCCCTTGTGCGCCAGCAAATCGTCGATTTTCTCTCGTCGAACTTCGTAAGCCTCCACCACACACCCCTTCCCTCCCTCTCTCTCCCCCTCTCTGTGAAGAGTAACAGTAAAAATAAATCGCGCCTTGATGTGCGTCTCTTTCCTTTCCCTTGCTCCCCCTCCCCCTTCCCCTCTCTCCCGCCGATCAGCTACTGCAAGATTGATTTCATTAGTCAGTTTCTTATCTCATCACAGAGGGGGGTCCCTTTCTTCTCTTCGCCCTATCATTTAATTTTTGGATATTTCGGCCATCAGTTGATTGGAGTGGGAGGTGCCCATCCGCATGTGCTGATTTTTGTGATACCAGATTATCGACCCAAACCTCAATCGTCCACCACGCACGCAATCGTGAAATAAAAGAAGAGCTAAAAAAACCAATAAAACAAAATACAAAGGGAAAAAATACAGGTTCATTGGTTTGTCCCTGTACCCTCACTCGTTACTTCATCCACAGATCCATATATTTCCAGGGTCCGTATATAAGAACCCTTCCCATTGACAAGGGGTCTACTTTATATCCTGGCTGACCGATTGACGCAATCAACCTTCTTCAGAAACTCTCGTTTCCCATGGCCATGGCTCGACAGCAGTCTCTGGATTCCCAGCGGCCGATAATGGCTCCTTCTGTATGGTTTTCCCAATTTTCTCTTTTCCATTATGATACCTACTCTCTTCGCCCTTTTAAACTCTCCTGCTTCTCCTCCACCTCGACCTCTCGGCATCCAAAACTACTACTCCAAAGCAAAAATAATAATACTGAGTGTGTCCACAACCCCGCGCGACGAAAGCAGGTCTCCTCCTCACAACGAAACTCCCAACGTTTCTCCACAATCAGCGGATCCGGCTCCCTCGCCTACTCTGACCACACCATCTCCAGCTCAATGACTGGCGACAGCCGCCTGGCTGAAATCAAAGAACTCGGAGCCGGGCTGGAACGTCTCGAGAACAAACCTCTCACCCAGCAGCGATTTGTGCCTACCCCAGAGAAGACAGATGATCTCAACAAGCTTGCGCTCGGAGCGAAAGTCGAGCGTGCGTTGGGGAGGAGAATGTCCAGTCAGGACGCTGTGATGCGCAAGCGCACTCCTATAGACGATGAAAAGCAGGCCCTCAAGGTGCAGGCGGAAGCTTGAAACACAGATAGACCAGGAGATGATTGTTTTGGTACAGTCCTTCGATGAAATATACCTGCTCCGCACCTGACTTCTATACATGATGATTGGAACACCGGGATCCGAATACTACTTGTGTCTGTTTACATTTTATCTATTTTTTGCTATATTTCATGGCCAAACTCCCTCCGTCCCCAATTCCTGTTCGTATTTAAGCCCGCTCATGCCTATATATTTTCCTTAACCTTTCCCTTTTTCTCTCTCACTCTCTCTCTCTCTTCCCCTTTATATGTTACACTCTCCTCTATCCCGTTTCGTCCCCGAGTTATACCAACCCTTCTTCACATTTTCTCTTTTTTTTTCTTTCGTCAGACTTTGGAGCGTTCCACAAATGGCACCCATTTTCATATGGCTCTTTTTTTTTATGCTTTATATTTTTTATTTTTTTTATAATTCCTGTCTTCCTCTTCTTGTTCTTCTTTGCACATATATATCTTTTTCTGAGATGATGATTCTGGGCTTCTTCTTGTTTTCCTTTCCTTTCCTCTCTCCTCGTCCCCTTCTTAGCACTGTTTCTCTGTTTCCTCTTAACATTATTATACGGCCCTTCTATTTTCACCCCTTCCCTCCGTCCAACAACACCATAACTATTGTTCTCGTTCTGGTCTTGCCCTACTCCCGTGAGAAAGATTTGCGAAATAAATTTATTTTCCAAGAAGTAGATTGTGCGCTCCCACTTCCGCCTCCCCCAGCCACCTGCTGTTTATTTTAGTATTTAAGTGTTCGTGTGTCAAGCGTGTTGTTGTTAATCTGCTGGGATGTTTTTAAACTATAACTAGTACTGCTAGATACCACTATACCACACTACCTTACAAGAAGCATTTTTTATACTTAACCTCCGTGAAATCTGTATTTAAAATAAGAATAATAAGAATAAACATGGGGGGGAGTTGGGGGGGGGGTTTGAAGAAAGAAAAGAGAATCGGCGAAATTATACATGATCAGGAGAGCAGGAGCTTTTCCTTATCTGATAAAGATGGTTTTCTATATACAGCACAGATGATGCTGATTTTCTTCAACCTATGTCAACATCCGCTCAATCAAATGGATGGTTACATATCTAGATACGTGCATAAACCTGCTTGTTTGTTCATAGCTTTAAGTCTCAAAGTATATAAAAGTTGTAATGTCTTTTTTTCTTTTCTCTCTGCATGCAGATGTATATAACTGTTGGTGAACATATATGTTGGTATGTGTGTGTTGTTCCTTGCATATCTTAGGGTCTAAAAACACACAGAAAAGAAGATAGATATATACAAAATATCAATTTAGCTGTCTATATTGTTTCTTGAATGTTTTTTTGTCCTGGTTGGTTGGTTGGTTTGAGGTCCCGCGGTGTTTTTTTTTTTTTGTATCTCTTTTTCTTTTTTTCTGTTTCTTAGCATTTACATATATTCGCTCTTACCTATCTATCATCTATGCTGTTTGAAAAATCCAAATACTCTTGAATATTCTCTGTGTTTGGCTTGCTTGGTCTTTGGTGTTACTTTTTATATTATTTTTATTTTTTAATTTTTTTTGGAACGCGTGTAAAAGGGGAAAAACTCAACTCCTCTGGAATTTCTCATGGCTCTCTTCGTCTCTCTATATCTTTCTATTCTATCGCTGTCGGGCTTGGGACTGTGGAGTGGGAACCGTGTGTCTGGGTTATTTAGACCGTGAGGTAGTGGAAGTTGTGGCGCACCGGATTGCGGGGAGGGGAGGAGCTGTGCTGGCCCGCTGCTTGAGCCGGACGTGCCGTTCCGACCAAAATGTTGTTGCGACTGGTATTGCGGTTTCAAATTGGGTGAAAGACCACCGCGCGGGTGTTGTTGCGTATTATGTTCTGACGATCCACGGCTTAGTTGACGTGGGGGGACGACGTTTGGTGACAATGGTTTGGGGCTTTCAATCAAGTTAGTCTGTGCGAATACGGAACTACTTGAACTGCCCTGCTGATGTTGTTGTTGATGTTGTTGTTGTTGTTGTTGAGCATTGAAGCCCGATGAGGAGACGCTCCCGCTTATAGGAGGGAATGAGGCGTTTCCGGATTGTGAGATGGGGGACGGGGATGCGCTGGAACCGGGGTGGCTGGTGGCAGGGGGGAAGAGGCTGCCTTGGGGTCGACTAGCAGCTAATGGCGGGTAGGTGCTCGATTGGTGGGACTGGAATGTTACGTGCCCCCCAGTACTTGACGTCCGCTGGAGAGACTCTGGTGGATTGTGCTTTTTAATACTGGGCATGTTCAGACGTTTCTCATCCTCTTCATCCATGCGGTCAGGTTCCGTATACATAAGACCTTCCATCCCATCTTCCCCACCAGGGCCACCTCCGTCACCGTATTCATCATCACCAAGGAAACTACCCAGGCTAGACCGTCTCCCTGCACAACCCCCTTGGCCCTTGTTGTGTCGCGCTAATGCATCACCTCGAGCAAATCGACGTCCGCACTTGGGACAGATATGGGGACGCTCTCCGGTGTGAAGTTTTGTATGGCGCTTGAGGTCGTGTAGTCGTCGAAAGCGTGACTGGCATGTTTGGCAAACATATGGTTTTTCCTGGCTATGGGTAAGTAGATGACTCTTTAGGTTATGGTGGCGAGTAAATTCTGTTGCGCAATGGTGACATCTGTGTTTCTTCGCGGACGGTGAGCGTGGACCTCCTTTGCTGTTGAAGCCTGCATGCGGCAAGCTCATTCCTCTTCGGGAATCAGTGATGCTTGATGTAGGCATCGGAACTGGATAGGAGAATGCTTTGTTCCCTTCCTCCATTATGATATCGTCTTCTCTACGGCGCGAGCGTTCATTTTCCATGGAATTGGGTTCGTCGATCGGCCCCGGACTAGCAACTGTTCTACTACTGTTGATCAAAGTGGTGCTTGTGCCCATGTTTTCCCCTCCATCAAATGTGTCCGACATGCCGGCTGGGCTTGCGCGTCGGATATGGCTATCTGTCTTTGGGTCATCCGCAGCTATGTGAACTGATTTCTGAGCATCATCCACTGGATGAGCCTGAGCCTGTGTCGAGGCAGCTGGTTCATGGGCTTTGTCTCCGCGTTCGTTTGGCGCATCCGGATCCAAGGCGCGGGTATCCCTAGGGTTTTGTTGGCTAGTCTGTTCGCTGGAGGCGCGTTCTCTCGATCTATCGTGGCGACGATCGGGGCTACCCGTGGTGGCTGGTTGTGGCGAAAGACGCGAATGAGTGGCCATGACTGGCGAGGGTGAAGTGCGCAGACCCGCGCTGGCGATCGAGCTTAGACTAGATCCTCCTTTTGGCTCCGAGGATTTCAGGAACGAGGATATAGGACCAGGATTTGTTACAACAGAAGACGAAGACGACACAACCGGGTTATTAAATGTTCGGGAGCGGGGGTTGTGAAAGCTGACTGGGTCCGAACTTGGGTGAACAGGACCGGCCATGAATAGTGGAGAGCCAGAGCCAGAGCCGTGATAAACAGGATGTCGATGAGAATTCACGCTTTCGACGACCACAAGACGAGTAACTAAGGAGGAAGTCATGTCAGCTTCTAGTGAGTGATGATTGAGGACAAGTAGGGCGGCGGGGAGGGAGGGTTTGGCGTAAGCAGGTAGAATGGAGCAAGCAAAAGCGGGTCTGGATGGGAATGGGAATCCCGGACAATGATATAGAGAACGGTGCTCAAAGGTTGGGGGAAAAAAACAAAGCCCCAATAATAAAATATGGCCACCCTGTTCTCCGAATGGAATAAAGCGCTACCAGAAGGCGAAGGTTGAATTGACAAGTAGTAGGATATATAAAAATAGCAAAATGAAGGGAAGGTAGGGCCCGAAAGATCAAAAGAAAGAATATACATAAAAAAAATTTAAATAAAAAAGAACAAAAGAAAAGAAAAGAAAAGAAAAAAAAGAAGAACCCAAGCAGGCTGCTGCACGAAGCAAAGCCCAAAGAGCGGCGAGGAGGACACGGATAGATAGATAAAACAGGACGGCATATGAAAACGAGGTGGATCAATCGGCGCGCAAGGATGAAGAAGAGACAACCAACATATTTGAAAAGGAGCAAAGCAGGCAGGTAGTGTACTCACAACAAAATCTTCCGGGTCTCGGGATGCGGTGGGTTGACTTTTGGGTGGATTGATTGGAAAATGCGCCTGAAACCCGCAGTGGTAGTGTGGCGCAAGCTGAGGGATTTTTTGTCCTTTTCTGGGGCGGGGGGGGGAGAGCTAGCCAGCCAAGGGAGATGGAGGCGGAAGAGGACTGCAATGGACTAGGGATGTGTCCATAGAGGAAGATAAATTGAGAAGACAAAAGACGAAGAAGAAAGAGAGAGAAGAGGGATGTCCTAGTAGGGGCGGCGAGGGGCGGGAGGAGGCGCGGGAGACGTAAGGGGGAGAGGTTGTATATATGTATGTATATATGTATGTATGTATGTATGTATGTTATGTATGTATGTATGTATGTATGTTATGTATGTTATGTATGTTATGTACGATATGTACTCCGTATGTACTCCGTATGGGTATGTTGAGTTTTAGCACGATATTGGGGATAGCGTCGGATGTCTGTCTGGTTTGGCGAGGGAAAGGTCGGCGAAGACCAAGTCACAAAAATGAAATGACAGGAAGCGGAAGGAACAACAAGCCTTGGTCTGTCTTGGAGAGGCTGAGGACGACGAGGGAGAGGCTGGAAGGGTGGTGAGCTGGAAATAGGTTGAGTTTTGGGGGGGGGGGGCAGGTCACGGGAGCAGAACTCAAGGTGGACAGACGAGGATGAAGATCACTAACCTGAGGTCACACACACCCGTGGAGAGCTCAGTAGTTCCGTTGATGAGAGGTATATAGCTGGAGAGCAATAGGACGCAGCACCATCTCCAGAGGGGGGAGAGAGAGAGAGAGAGAGCGAGATGTGGATGGTCAAGTGGCACAGGGGTGGGGAGGTACAGTACAACAAGAGAAAGGAAGTAGCGTGAGTGTGAGTGTGAAAAGAGAGAGAGAGAGAGAGAGAGAGTCCTCATTGCTAAAGCAGCTCGACAATGA
>LGUA01000658.1:0-12585 GCA_001660665.1 Emergomyces africanus | reverse complement strand
ATATATATATATACATATACATATACTACCTATTTACGTAGGTCACAATCCTCCGCTCAACCCTCTCCTCCCAACCTCACAATCTCCCCACGATAAGCTTCTCCCTCGACGACATCTATCTCGCCATGCCGATCAACAACACCTAGCAGCCTCCCATCCTTCAAACCCACTCCTCCAGCATCGCGGCCAGCCCTCCACACACGACATCCCGCTTGGCCGCCAAGTTTTCACCTCCCTCGCCGAGGGCCTGCCCACCAAGATTCCCGCATATGATAAATCAGCGTACAAGGGCCAGGGCAATCGCCTGCCGGAAAGTGAATGGGAGGTCGTGAATGATTTTTTAGCTGGCCAGGAGCGGGTTCGAGTAGTGATATTTGAGGGCTGGTGTGTGGGGTTTCGAGCACTGCCGGAGGAGGAACTACGCAGAGTGTGGGAGGATGCCGTGCAGCTGCGATTGAGGGACCCGCAGGGTTATAAGGGGCGATTGGGACATGTGAGGTTTGAGGATGTGAAAGTTATCAATGAGGCGTTGAAAGGGTACGATGTCTTTACCAAGTGAGTTAAATTTGTTTTTTTTTCACAACCGGGGCCCGTCGCCAAACTTGCCCAATCTTGCCCTGTGCTTCATCGACCAACCCTTTTTGGGTAAAATTCATTATGTTAATTGATATTAAACCGAACGCCTAGTCAGCTGGATGCATTCATACATATGTATGTAGAATATCCTTAACAGCCACCCTCCACTCGATAGTGGGCTAACCCAAGCCGCTGAACAGTGATGCCCAAGACACCCATTTTGTCTACGACTGGCGCCAGGAGCAAGAGCGCAACCTTCTTGCAACTAAGGGTGCCGGAATGACAGTCGGGCAGGTCAATAAATTTGTGGATGGCTGTACGTTTTCCGAACGTCATGCCTCTATTCCCAAAAGTCATGCGTCATCTCTCTCAAAAAGAAAAGAAAAGAAAAGAAAAACCCCCATTGTTATGGCGGGATATAACAGCTGACATGACCCAAATGATATTATTTATCATCATCTTTTTTTTTCCAGACTACCCCTCGTACGAGCTCTTTACGCCTGCTCTTCGTATAGGAGTTTTTGTACCGAGGCAAGAATCCGAGCCGCAACCTGGTTTAGCTGACGACACCTCCTGGACCGGCAAACAGTTACGGCTGGTCGTAGACCGGCAGAGGAGGGTTTGTGATGTGGTTAGGATTTGAATTAGGATATTTGTTTGGGATTTGGAAATCGGGTTAGAGGTGCATTCTGAAGGAATAGAAGCTGTTGGTAAATATATAAATAGGAAGAGTGTACAACCTACCGGCAAATGACCCTGGCAGGGGGGCAGATAAACCCAAAAAAATATAAGGTGGGTAACACGGTTAACAGCAAGAAGGAAAATGAGGATGTGAATCGTTTGAGCACGACAAAAATAAAATAAAATAAAAAATGACAAAAAAAAAAAACAGAAATGGTAAACTTAGCTCCAACCCTGATTCGAACAAGGGACATTGCGATCTGCAATCGCACGCTCTAACCGCTGAGCTATTGGAGCAGTTCTTACAAGTTTATTCTAGTCCATTACGTAACTATGTGCCATTGGATCATGCCAGCCCTAGCCCTAGCCCTAATTTAATTTTCTGTGCTGGTGCACGTACGGGGGAGAAGAAGCAACTTCCTTCGAATTAATCCTCAACACTCCGTAGTAGCAATCATGGTTCATGGATGTCAGACGCTAAAAGTTGGGCAAGCAGTTTATTACCACGTCCCTGTTCCTGAAGGCAAGGACTGGAGTAGTAAGTAATACGAAGTGGGGTCAATAATGATTTGCTTGACTATAAAATAAAGCTCCATTCCCCCTCCGCGGAGTGCTGGCTACTGCGAACTGCGTTCAAGGACGCGTCGCCGACTACTACTTACCAATCCGAACTGCTAATTAATTTAACTACTACATTTCCTCCTGACCGCTCTTCAGATACTACTCATCTTTTTACTCGCCAACAACATAAGAAAAAAAACATGCTTTCCCCTGAAGCACAGTACCCCCTAGAAGGGGGATGCACATGCAGAGCAATCAGATACCAAATACAAACCGCACCTCTATTCGTCCACTGCTGCCACTGTACATGTATGTGAAAAAAAGTACCGAAAAATATCATGCGGACACCCCTTATTAAAAATCAAAAAAGAAAAAGAAAATTAAAAACGAAAAAAATAATAATAATAAAAAAAATCCCCAGGGTGTCAACGAGAAACCGGCTCCGCTTTCGTCATAAACATCCTCGTCGAAGCTGACCGCGTCACACCCTTGCAAGGCAATGATGATGAAACCGAAGTCATCAACACGCCCTCTAAGAGCGGCTTGGGCCAGCAGGTTTCTAGGTGCAAAAAGTGCCAGGTCGCCGTCTGGAGCACGTACGGCGGCGCCAGCCCGGTTGTACGATTTATCCGCGCGGGAACGCTCGATCAGGCGTCCTTCGTCTCACCGGATGTGCATGTCTACACTAGCACCAAAGTTCCCTGGCTTACTCTTCCGGCTAACGTTCCTGTGATGGAGGAGTTTTATGACTTCGAGCAGGAGTGGCCAAAAGAGAGCCTTGCGCGGCGAAAGGCCTTTATGCCGCTAGTAGAGGAGTATATGCGACAGAGAGCGGGCGGGGGATCTTGAAGAAAACTATAGAATGATAGCAGAGTGCAATTGAGATTCCTTTTTCTTTTTCTTTTTTTTTTTTCTCCCTTCCTCCTCTAGGTTGTTGAATGAGCTTGTGGTTGTGCCATGCACAGGTTGGTATTCTTGTGCAAGAGATACCTGTGCATATTTGTGGCCTGGTACCTCCTTTTCAGTGGCTTATCTTTGCTGTTTATAAGCAGAGAGATGGGTCCCATTTTGCTTAAATCTATCTATCTATTTTTGTACGCGTCTTCTATGTCTCAAAGAATGTTTCTTTTCTCCATTCATGAAGTCCTAGCCCTGTAGTTAAACCCAACCCCTTCTTATCCCGACCCCTTTGGTGGTCGCCTTCCAATTCTAACCCTGAAAAGCTGCTGGTTGCGCCGGTTGCGGATAGCTAGCGCGTAGATAGATTACTACATGTTTGCTCTCTGTGCTACCTACTTGAGTTTTTTGAAAGTAGATTTATTTATGGGTGGACAGATCTAAAAGCAACTTTATCGCTGGGTTTCGCTGGTTACTGGGCGGCCAATGGCACGAGCCTCACCCTGAGCGCTCGCGGAAGGCATCTCGTTAAAATCATTTGTTGGTATCGGTGGTTTTGTAATATAAATATTTTGAAAGTTTCAGTCTTGCCCGTTACTTCCATACTTCTTAAATTTCGATTCTTATTAGTTGCCTCTTGAATTTTTTATGCGAAATTTCTCCAGAATTCGAACCAGCGCAAAGCATAAATACTAGTATTTGCGCTTGTTGCCCCTCCTGCTCTTCTGCTCCAAGATCGACACTTGGATACGAGGAATCCACTTTGGAAAGGGACCGAGCAATTTTTCAACAAATAGTACTCCGTACTCTGTACTCCGTACTTGTTTGAGAAATTGACCCAGATGAGGGGAGTTTCCGCATCTCGCAATCAACGAAGTTGATTTGATCTTTCTAAACTTCTGGGGTATATATAAACAATGCCTCACCCTTTTAACCCGAAGCCTTTCAATTCCAATTCCGATTCCAATTGTATATCCTCACTTACCAACGAGGACATTAAAGCCGATATTGAAAAGCTGCGCACCATCTTTGCTCCCAAGAGGACAGCCCCACCCCTCGGATGGCCCGCTGTCCACGTATTTGAGTCTAGACACGGCATCATCCTCCCGGAGCCATATCGGACCTTTGTAGCTGAGATCGCCAATGGATGCCGTGACGGCCCTCCCCACTACGGCCTTGAGTCAATCAGTAATTGTTGCAGCAGGAATGGGAATGGGCCTGAAGAAGACCGTCTTGCGTTGCCATTTCCGCTGACTCAAAGGTGGATATGGGAGGATGAACCGGAGCAACCTGAGGGTTTCCCGTCGTCTGCTGTCGATGAGGAGGGGGGGGCAGACATCTTTGGCCGCGGTTGCCTAGATCTGGGGACAGAGGGATGTGGTATGCATTGGTATCTGATTATCTCCGGGGAGCATCGTGGGCAGGTTTGGCTCCTCACAGGGGAAGGGGCTGCGCCTTTCGCTGGGCCGGCTGGATTCACGAAGGCCCAGCAGGGGTTTGCCGGGTGGGCGTTTCATTGGGCTTCGGGGAACGATATGATGACGGGGAATGTTGAGGACCATGTAGTCAATGAAGGTGAATAGTAAGGGGGGCCATTCAAGTAGACAACGGAAGCGTTCGATTTGACTTTTCATAAGTTAGGAAAGAAAATGAACGAAAAAAAATTGAGACTGCAACATCAACATTATTTGATAACGATGATAGTTAGATGGATGTATAAATGTATAGGTACTGTACATGTACATCTGCCCAATAGGCCTTGCCAATATGATTTCAAGCTGTGGGTATGAAAAGGAAAATGAAAAAGAAAGGAGAAACGAAAAAAGACCGACATCCTACTCACACACATGGGGGAGAAATAGCTGGTGAAACAAACGAAGTTACCACCTGAAAATGAAAAAAGAAAGAAAGAAAGAAAGAAACATGAATATGAAGAAGGGAAGAGAAAGGCGTGAATTATTACGTATATGTATTTTTGACGAAAAACAAACGAAATATATTAAGGGAAAAAACGAAGAAGGGAACCGGGCCATTCTGTATCGTGAATGCAACAAATGCTAGGGAAAGATAGATTCTTGGAACAAAGGAAGGGGGGAAAAAATTCAAGAGGAAAAGGCAAATTATGCAAATTTCGTGAATGCTCGAAAGTAGTTAGGTTACGTTAACCCCACAGACAAATGGAGAAGCAAAGACACGACAATCAGCAAGAAAAGGACGGTTAAAGCTTTCAAGAGTCCCTTTTTTTAAATAAAAAAAAACCAAACACAAGAAACTTTATACACCACACACTCACACAGGCCCAGACAAACCCTCAAATCCCTGGTATCAAAAATCGGGATCAAAACGCAACCTACGTTCAAGTTCACACCTCAGTCACTTTTCTTCCTCCTGCCTCTTAGACTTCCATTGCTACTACCAGCATTTCCAGACTCCAAGACCCCGAGGGTAGGTCCCGATCCGGATCCGGATCCAGACCCAGATCCAGACCCAGAAGAAATTCGAGTGGGACTGCGATTGACATCTTGTCCCCTCCCCCTTCTAGTCGACGAGATCATACCCGCACCATCATCAGCATGACTGAGACTGTCTTTTCCATCCGGTGTATCGGCCAACTCGATCAGATCGCCAGTGCCGCTAATACCCAAATGACCACCTTGCCGCTGCTGCTGCTGCTGCTGCTGCAAGTCCATAACGCCAGCCTTGGCACTGCGGGCCATCTTGCGCATCCAGCCTTCAATGGCGCCACCGACGTTCTCAAGGCCCGTGGACGACGTGTTGGAGACGATAGTTGATGTGGACTCTAAGGAAGCGCGAGAATAGTAGCTGGCTGATGACGATGATAGGAATTGAGGAGGAGGTGGAGGAGGAGGTAGGAGGCCTAGTTGGGGTAGGTGCGTCTTTATGAATCGGTTGAGTTTATCTTCAGCGGGGCCAGGGGCGTTCACGTTGCCATCTAGGGTTCCTACGCCGCCGGGGCCTGAGAGGGTGAAGCTGTTACGATGTCGGTGGATATGCGGGTTGCGCAGGCGTGTTGAGCTGGATGTGGAACGGTCGCGAGCGGGAGAGGATGATGAGGTAGCAACGAAGGGGGAAGGTGTAATGGAGGCAGAGGGAATGTTTGTAGTTTCGGCATCCTGCGTTTGTTCTTGAGAGAGAGGGTGCGGAGTGTCTTCTGAGTCGGAGTAAGGGGTGGCTAGCTGGACGAGTGATTTTCGCCTTGCCCGGGGGAAAAATCCCAAGGTTTTTCGTGTCACGCGGCCGATTTCGACAGGTTCTTGGAATCCGTCGATTTGCACCCAACATTCATGTTTCCACGACAGTGCTTGCTTCGGTGTCTTACCTGATATTGACGAGGTAGCTGATCCGGCATACTGACCTTGTAAATTGGGTTCTCCGTATCCAAATGTGGAAGAAGAAAAGGGATCCGGGACTAGTGACGTGTGACCTGTAAACGGGTCTTCCGTACTATTACTGCGATCCTCAAAAATATAATCATTCTCTTCCTTCTCGGGTAATCGACGGCCTTTTAACGTACAAGCTTCAACAGGAAGAAGAACAATCTTCCTAGCTTGCACGCTATCACTGGGCCAGAAACCATTGGCTTTCCTCATAACAGTTGGCTGGCAGCCATACTTAATTGAGACGCCGGTGATGCTGTCATTTTTCTGTACATGATGTACATACACCAAGGCATCTGAATCGTCTTGGTCCGGAGGCGGAGCTGAAGATCCGCGCGGAGCATCACCGGAATCTCTTCGTTTGTAATTGCCTTGAGTGTCCGGTGTCACATCTCCATTAGCTTGAAGGAGCGCCTGTCTCCTCAGCGCCTGTATCATCGCCTGTCGGTCTCCCTTCGGGTCCGAACCCAACTGTTTAATAAAGAAGTTTGCCGGGCCCCATGACGACGGGCCACTTCTCGCATCCTGAACAAAGTTTGCTTTTGATGGCTTCCGTCGGTGTTGGTGTCCGTCAGGCCTTGATGTGGACGACGACTTAACTTTTCCCAAGATATCTGGGTTCCCGAGAACAGTGGACGCCAGCCCTTGCAAGGAAGACCACGACGATTCCAGAAATTCCGATACAAACGGGCTCGTTGGCTTATTTTGTCGGGTATCTGGCCATCCATTTCCCACTCTCGTCTCACCCGATGGGCGGTCCCTATACAGCGAGCCTGTTGGGGGACGGGAGGAATATCTGCTTTGGGTGGGAGATGGGGAACTCGCACGAGAACGGGGAGCGGGTGGCGCTAACAGAGAATTCGAGGATATGACATTATCGGAACTTGATGCTGCAACATGGTCTGTAGATGGTGTTCCTGAGATATCGTTGTCATCGTCCGTGAGAGAGATCAAGCGTCGATTACGTGGACGGACACTAGAGGAAGGATTCACACTCGCGGTTCGGCTGGAGGTTGAAGAATTGAAGACATCGGGCTGGTTCGGATTGCTGGTCATTCCTTATCCTATTGCTCCCTCACTCTTGCTTCCTTAGTGTTGTTTCCTTCCAACCAACTTTATGTCTTTTATCAGAAAAGCGCTCCCGCTACGATTTTCTTCAAAAAATATTTTATAAGAAAAATAAAATACAGAAAAGTAAACCAGTAATCTTCCCTTCTGCTCTTCAGGTCGGTGAATGTCCCCCTAGTTCAGGGAACATTTCAATGGGCGTGAGGCCGAAAGCGAATCAAGGGCCGTTGTATCCGCGTGTACACTCAGCGGGGTATCATCGATGGCCATGCAGTCCCCGTAGGACATCTGCTGATTGCGGGATTGGTCGAGTAAGGTTTGCTTCCGGTTGCGAGTTATCTTCGATTATCAAATTAAAAGCTCCTGGATATCCAAGGAAGAGGTTGGGGAGGGAAAGTGAGCCCGGAGGGGCGGAAGGGGAGGGGGGGTTCAGGGGGAGCGTAAAGATTCAAGACGCGGATAATCGGACCATCTGCTTGCTGGGTTAGGCGTCCCTTCGCAGGTTGATGAGAAGACGACCGTACTCCGTAGTTAATAATATACGTAGCCTCAAGCCGCAAATGTTCAACTGGTCCGTCGCCGTGTTTTTCTAACTGTTCGGGGTCAGCCTGCTTGCCAAGCGGGAATTGCGTATTTAGCTAGTAGTTCGAGCCGTTCATTGGCTTTTCAGAAAGAATGGACGCAGAACGTGCTAATACAGAGGAAGATTCACTCCAGGAACGGGACCCTCTCTCCTCCCAATGAAATTTGGATGTTGCGTGTCTAGAGGTGTAATAGTTGTGCTCCCTTCCGCCGTGGATGGTTACTATGTATAGTATGAGTGTTTGGGAGGTTGGAATAAGCCTGGCGGATGAGGCGTTGCTGGCCATTTGGGTTGCTTAGTCATCATGTATGCCACGATACTACGGAGTACCCAACCGACATGCGCCCTAAACGAACGACAGAATCTTAACATAACTTTACTGAGTTAGCTGAGTCTCCCATTTTTGGTCTCCTATCCAAGATCCGCAGAATGTGCTGCACATCGGGACGGTACCGGGAGTTGGGCGATAGATTTCGGTAACCCATGCCACAGTTCAATGCTGATTATTTCCAGGCAACAGATATGCTTGGAGAACCTCTTCCATATGCATCAGCCCACACTGAGGGTTTAGGTCCTCGGGATCGATGTCAATACGGTGTTTGAATTGCAGCTTCGAGATTGATGACTGTGAATTGGCATGGCAATATCCGACGAACGTTTGACTTCAATCCAATGCACGTATGCTACTAGCAGGTCAGCTTAAAAAAAAACTGGCACTCCCTTCTTTGAACAATGTTTCAGGGGAGAGCGCATTGAAAATGCGGGTGTCATTTCCGATATTTATCAATGTACTGTAGATTTCTCTGCCCTGGTGGATGGCTAGAGATGCAGGAAGTGGAATGGTCTCCCTCCAAGTTCCATGGTGTGTTTGAACTACATTTACAATGGAATTTTGAAAAGACGCCGCCCCAAAAAGCGTGGCCATATCCTCATACCATCGCGTCACCTTGAAAATGGATTTTTTGGCAAGGCTTTTTGTGGAATGTTCGCTAGCTGGTCAGAAATCTACACGAGGAAAAATGTCCTAAACAATTCTCAACAACGATTTGAGAACTTGACGCGAGACCAGATAGAACAACTTGCTTATGGTAAACTTGCATGCGGATCCACGATGATGAACACAGCGCTCAACCATATCATCCCCACATCTCACTGGCCCAGGCTCGAAATCCCCCATCGTGCCAGAGCAATATGTATGAATTTTCTCGTCACAAGGGATATACTGGAGGCCGTGGAGGCCATGGATCCCTTAGCGTGAAGAATACCTGATATTTACTCCCAGCTGCAAGATTCTTTTCTCTGCATTCAATAATTGCCCTGATTAAGTTAGCTATTGCGTCGGAGTTCCCCGCATCATGATATTTAATATTTAATGAAACCCAGAGGCACCTGAGGATATACATATGAATGCCGGCTTACTTTATCTACCCTGCATATAACTATTTACTTTGGTTTCGTTTTCCATATCCACTACTCTGTACTGTTTATCCTGTTGCTTATACCCACATACTATGTTTTTTGTCTTTGGTCTAGCTAGGCAGGGCGGCCATACCTACTTGGAGCAAAAGCTGAGCAGCTGTTCTGCAAATATGCTGCTCAATGAAAGAAAAAAATATATAATCTTATAATAACATACGACGATACACACTGTATAGATAGATAGAATATATATATAATAATTAATCATAATAATAATACAATATATATATATAGCAAAGGTCCTTCTTTCTGCAGGACACCAAACATCATCCATCAATCTAGAAATGCACATATCATATTATGTGAAAAATTATCTCATCCATTCATAGATTGATTGCCGACATTGGATACCAAACAACTCCCAACCATTTCCCCCCCACATTAATTAGCTAGTTAGTGGACTTTTGTATGTCTCTCTCTCCCTCTCCTTCTCTCTGTCGCTCTCACTTGGGTTCCCAACCCTCAGTCATCACAGACTCTCCCCCAACTCACCTACGCCCGCATTAATCCCGAAGAACTGGAACCTATATACCAGCGAATAGAAAAACCACGTCAGCAAAAACGACGTCCCACCAAAGATTAAGAAAAAAGAAAAGAAAAAGAAAAGAAAAGAAAATTGCTTACCAATCCTCAACATTCAACGTCGGGGGGATCGGCATTTGGCCCCTCGAGCTCGTACTCCAATTGTCATCCTGACTAGATGTATCCAACGTCGCAGATGCCATGTGCCCATCTAACCCTTGCATGGCGGGCCACCCCCCTCCACCCGAGTGCTGCTGTTGCTGTTGTTGCTGTTGTTGGTGGGGCTGTTGCATCGCCTGGCCCATCCCATGCATATTATGCATAGTCATGGTCGGACTATCGCGCAGTGCCCGCGTGGGTAACTGCTGATGCTGCTGTTGCGGTTGCTGTTGCTGTTGTCGTTGCTGTTGTTGGTGTTGTTGTTGTGGTTGTTGAGAGGGGCTATGTCCCGAAGCACCCATGCCGCCCATCATGGATGCCTGCTGTTGCTGCTGCTGCTGCTGCTGCTGCTGTTGTTGTTGTGTCATTTGCGGCTGCAGCTGTGGATCGATAACTTGGCCGGGGGGTGTGAAGCCCGTGTACGACATATTCGTGCCATCGGGGAAGAGTTGATCAGGCTGGAAATTTTCCCAGAGCGACTGCGAGATGTTGGGGGAGTTGCGGGTAACGAGGAAGAGATCGGGGGGTGTGGCGGGGATGCTGAAGGAAGGATTGAAGGGGGAGACAGGGCGGGTGTTGGCGCCAGAACTGCTGGTAGCGCCGAGGAAGGCATCGTGTGTTATGCCCCGTTGCTGTTGTTGTTGGGGATGGGGTTGGTTGTGTGGGGACGAGTGTGTAGGTTGTTGTGGTTGCGGCGCGGCCATGGCCGTAGCCGTAGAGGTCGGGGGCATTTCGCGAGAAGGTGTTACAGCGGGTGTCTGCGGCCGGGAGCGCTCGTAGGAGACCTGTGGAGCCGGGGGTCCATTGGGGAGAGATATTTCCATGTCGTCGAACTTGCGTTTGGAGGGTTCTGCGGGGCGTCGTGCTGCTGTGGGACTGGTGGTGGGGGGCGGGTTGTCGCGTCGTATGCGTTGATGTCGCTTGCCGGCGGCTTTCTGGAGGCGCTCTTCGAGGGCTTTGTTGCCAAGGATGGACTCGAACAGCGTGTGTACCATTTTCGCAACAATCCAGACTTTCGAGACGTCCTTCAAGGCCTGCATGCATATGTTGATTCGTTCCTGGCTGGTGGAGACGACGGTCGGGACGGATGAGCGCATTTGATATACATGCATGATTAGGGCGGAGAATAAACTATATACACTGTTTTTGGGGAAAACAGAGTTAGAACAAAACGCCGCGAAAAAGGGGGGAAAAATAGGTAGTGAAACGTACATGAATGCTGGCGTAAATTTGAGTTCGCCGTGTGTTTGCAGGTTTTCAACAATGGAGGTAATCATAGCAGCGGCCTGGAAAGCAATCGTGCGGGATGGGTATGCCATTCCGTCCGATCCATAGCTTCCAGATATAGAAGTTGCCGGGGGCATGTGTGCGCGATGTAGTAAACATAAAGTAGTGCTGCAAAAAAAAAAAAAGAAAGAAAGAAAGAAAGAAAAGAAGAGCTTAGCAATCAATATTCACATATTCATTCCACCTTGAAAATATTTTTGGGAAGTAAAGACTAAACTCACTAGTAGTTTGCATGTAGCAACGCAGACCAGAAATGATGTCGGGGCCTTTCCCAGTAAACCTCCTTTGGGCAATTTTGCAGCCAATCAGCCAACGCCATATCGCTGTGCGTTAAATCGATGGCATTTGTACGCCGCGATTTCGATGCGACTGAGTATTGCTGAGACAGGACCAGGCCCATGATCTCGCAGAGTTTAACATATTGGAGGAAAAACTGGACATGGATGGGATCGGGCGGGTATTCAGCGACGCTATCGATTTCATCCTCGATGAAGTCGTCCTCCGTAAGCATCTCGACGTCGGAGTCATCAGTGTTGATATTTACAGGGCGCCCAAGCGCGACGGCAACAGATCGATCGCGCGTGAAGAGGGTCCACCATATCCGTTTCCACAGCCGCTTGTCTGGTCTGCTTAGTTGGGAAGATTCCACGCTGCGTTTGATAAAATATGTCAGCACGACGAAGATCAGTTGGGCGGCGGCCTCTGAAAATTTTCAAGCGACAAACCTTCGATGCATTCCAGATCCCTGCGCAACAACAGTAGCAACTCTACTCCAGTAGAAAACATTTTTAGTAACATCTAAAAACTCAAAAAAAAGATAGTTGGTTAGCAAAATGACATATCATATCCGTCATAATCAAGCTGAGCCGAAGTGCCATTCGTACCCTCTGGACCTTCCCAATACCAGCCCATCAAAACCAACGCTTGCACGATGGTAACGCGGTCATCCTCATAATTCGCATCATAGAGGGCCTTTGCTCGTTTATAAAAAGTCATTGCCGCGGGTGTAGTCGACCCATTCGCATCCATCAACTGGGGATTCGTACAGACTCTCGATCCCGCCAGTAGAACCGCCTGCAGGAGGAGCAGAGAAGGCGGATTCTTGGGGTCGCGGTATCGGCGCATGAAACGGCTTCGATTGATGATGGGCACAACAGGCGCAACCCATTTGAAGAAGGCGTCCACAAGTTCATCGCATAGTGCCCGGGGTGGGAGCAGGAATGCACCCCTCTGGTGTAAAATGTCGATTTCCAAATTATCCAGCTCTGTCAGTCGTGCGCGCGACCCTCTGATCCCTTCTGGTAGGGGATAATGTACAACATCTGTAGTACCATGGCGGTCATGAACGAGCAGAGAAAGATTCGACGACTCTCC
>LGUA01000657.1:0-12599 GCA_001660665.1 Emergomyces africanus | reverse complement strand
ATTTTTGGTTGTGCTGTTCTCAAATCTGACTTACTTTCTTTTTCTTTTTCTTTTCTTTTTTCCTTTTTTTTGGTTGGCAGAACATGCATCGAATCCCTACTAGGAGAAGGGTGTGTCTACAATCAACGCCAGCCTTGCATCTTCCAGCCCAACCCGCTAAAATATTAAACACCAGAGTTGTACGAGAGGGAGGGGATGTGTCGAAAGGCAGCCGACGGCGCGAAAAAAAAAAAAAAAGAAAAAAAGAGGCTGATTGCCGCAGCTATATAAAATCGCCTTTTTCTAAACATCATCAATCCACTTGATCACTCACCCTTTCCCTAAGATTAGTATTTTTGGGCTCTTTCAGATATTTAGTAAAATATTTGAAATAATCCAAGAGTCTGAGTATCAGATGGATACCCCACTGGCTCCATAAGTATCCAAGTGTGATGAAGAGTTGAGTTCAACCAGCAGAAGGAATTGTCAATAGCTGCAAGTTTTCCAGGTCGGGATATTGTTTCTGGCAAGATATTTAGCCCTGGAACAATCAATGCTGGAACAATGCTGAGACAAAATCCCCTGACATCGGGCGGTGGGTCACTACCCAGGATGACGACTACTTAATTTTTTTTTTTTTATATCTAAACGTCAATATCAATATCCATCCCGAACTGCAAATTGCCGAATCCGAACCCGAGTGGCAAACCAGACAGACCTCTTCTACATCATGGCTGAAGTTTGAGTGGATCCATCCATATATACGTATTGCCTGCCATCTGGAACTTTAATGAGTCAATTTTAGTTGGGTACAACTTTCTCCAAAAACCTCTATATCATGACTAACCTGGGCAACCTGTCTGTATGTACACGTTTGATTTCCCGATTTTCGATCTCCGATTTCCTGCTCCCGATCAAGATCTTCTCACCCGCCAACAACCACCACCTACCACACACACAACATTCGACCTTAAACTTCCCGAAGTCATTTTCTCTCCTCGGATTCTATTAATTAATTATTATTCTTAATTATCGTCCCGATCCTTGAAAATGTGATGCTGTTCTGTCTCACCCAATTCTTCTCCCCCCCCCCCTTCCCTATGTAGTAGAGTAGCTAGGGGGACCTTCTGTAGAGATCCTAGCTACCTAGGTACCTAGTTCTTCAGACTCCTGAGAGAGGGGACAAGGATTGAATTTAGTTTTTTGTTTACGGACATAGCATGCGTAATGTGGCCATTTAGTTTGAAGCTAGAAAAGAGATGCGTGCCTCTTCTTTATCATTTCTCTCTCACTCTCCATGTCCATGTCCATGTCCCTGCGTGTCTTGTTATTATTTTGCCGGGGTGGTCGATGTATGTAGAGTTTTATGGTTTTAGAAGATATGTATGTACGCAATATCTACTACGACTTGACTTTACGGAGTAGAGAGACGGAGATCGGAGGACGTGTCCTGCTCCCCCCCCACCGTTAGCGGCAGAATGAGGGAATGCAGGAAAGGTCCAGACTCATTACGCAGTATATCTTACTTTTGGGGCCCCTGCACAAAATCCCAGCTTGAACAAACGTTCAAGCCGGAGGCTCATCAGTAAAGGGCAGCTAGCCGCCCCGGATGGACTGGTCTTGCAGCAAGCCCCTCGTATTCTTTAGCTAGGGCCAGAGAGAGCTCCTTGCTAGTTAAAACACAGAGTTAAAAAATAAAGAAAAGAAAAGAAAAAACGTTTTTGTCTCAGATGGTCTAGAACCGATTTCTCTGTTTCTCGTGTCAAGTCGTCGAAATATTTCGAAATCTGAACTGGTTTCCCGCGATGGTTAGTAGGTCTATGCTTCCCGTAGTAGTTTTCAACCTGCCCCTTGTCTACAAGCATTTGTCGTTTTTTGGTTGCACCGGGTAGCCCCCTGTTCCCGCGCCCCGTCCGAGCAATTTCCAGTCTTCTTGCTGGAGTCTGGATCTCTGGGGGATGTCTGGGAGATCTTTCGCTGGTTCTAGACCTCGGAGCAGCGAGGAGCGAACGGGGATTGATGATCAGATGTATATCTGTGTTATGTAAGCGGTAGCTGGTTGATGACTAAGAATGTTAATTGGGAGCCTCATCAGGCATCAAAAAATCCGATATCGAAAAGAAAAAAAAAGAGTCACAGACCAGAGCATATCATGGCAATGACGGCAGAGGTAGCCATTGACCAGGAACACACGTTCTCTAGATGGTCTTTTTCCTGTGAATCCACCCTTTTTACTCTGTAGGGGTCCTTTTTATCCATTTTATTTTTTTATATTTTTTTTATTACTAGGAACTCGAACTGGCGCAAGCTTGAAGCTTCATAGGAAGGCGGGCGGAAAGCGGATATGGCCCCGAAGTCGAAAAGCGGCGGAGGTGCTGCCGCTGCCAGACCACAGAAATCGCAAGCTGCTGAGGATGAGAGGGAGGAGGCACTTCAGGCTGTCGTATGTATTTGTACCTTAATTTCTTCAGAGTGTTTTGTTGCAATCGAGCGGCTGGAAGGATTGCCTATATTCTCTTTTGATTCTTAAATAACTGGAATGAATGACTGACTTGCTTATCCCAGGTTTTAGCAGATACGTTTGAAACACGATTCGAACCCTTTACGTTGGAGAAACCTCGGGTATGCTTCGTCTTCCTATTTGGGGTTTGCTGGAGCTATATGCATACATGTGCATGTGGAGTGATTAAGAATTTGCCTCGGACGGACCCTTATATAACTAACTGAGGTTTCTGCTACCGCTTGGGATGGATAGTGTCTTCTACCACTCGCAAACACTCCTATAATTGAGTACACGCTAGAATTCCTTGCCAATGCCGGCGTCGAAGAGGTGTTCCTCTACGGTGGTGCGCACTCAAACCAGGTGGAGAAATATATCAAGTATGCTTGAAACCACCAAAAATCAGCCAACGATTTTAATGCTTGCCGGTACTGACTATATATTTGCTCTCAATCTTAGTGCCTCGAAATGGAAATCTCCCTACTCCCCATTCAAAAGCTTTATTTTTCTGAAATCGACTTCTACCTCTGTGGGCGATGTGATGCGTGATCTGGACGCCAAACACTTAATAACGCGCGATTTCATCACCGTCAGCGGCGATGTGGTCAGCAATTACCCAATTGAAGAAGCGTTGGCAACGCACCGCGCACGACGGCAAACAGATAAAAATGCCATCATGACAATGATCCTGCGGGAAACTAATGTATCACATCGCTCGAACCCTTCTACCGCTCCTGTCTTTTTTATCGACCCCACCAAGGACCGGTGTTTGCATTATGAGGAAATCGAAAGTCGCCCGCGTAGAGGTTCTCACTCGTCTTCCCATTCGCCTTCGTCGAATTTCCTTTCCGTCGACCCGGATCTGCTGAAAGAGTGTGCGGAAATTGATATCCGGAGTGACCTGGTTGATACGTTTATCGATATTTGTACGCCGGAGGTTCTTGGCCTATGGTCAGATAGCTTTGATTACCAGACACCCAGAAATCAGTTTCTCTATGGCGTGCTCAAGGACTACGAACTGAATGGCAAAACTATACATACTCATATTATAAAGGATCATTATGCAGCGAGAGTCCGGAATCTTAAAACTTATGACTCGGTCACCAGGGATACAGTATCAAGATATACATACCCGCTCTGCCCGGAAACGAATTTAGTCCCGGACCACACCTACAGCTTGAAACGGGGCAATATTTATCAGGAGCAAGGAGTGATGTATGCAAAGTCGTGCGTTATTGGCGGAAAAACCGTAATCGGTCAGGGGACGACCCTCGGTGACTACACGACAGTTAAAAACACAATTATCGGACGACGATGCCGTATTGGCAAGAATGTCGTTCTCGACGGTGCATATCTATGGGATGACGTTGTTGTTGGAGATGGGGCGGAGATCCGACACGCCATCGTGGCCAATGAAGCGATCGTAGGGGAAAAATGCAGAATTGAGAATGGAGCACTACTTTCATACGGAGTAGAAATCGCAAATGGGACAACGGTCCGTGAGGGGATGAAAATTACCCGAGCGGAACGGGAAGATGGCCCCGTTCCCAGCGACCCCGAAGTTGTTGGTAACGGGGGGGTAGGATATGAATTCTCCCGCGAGGAGGAGGACGACGACGAGAGCGATGATGAAAGTGTTGCCTCCTCTGGATTACGTATGTTTTTCTTTTTCTTCCCACTCCATATAATTATTTATAAAACACATTATTTTACTAACCACACCCAATACAGTATATAACATGGCCTCCCTTTCCCTCTCAACCGACTCAATCTCAACCCTTTCCTCCGAGCTCTATGACGATGACGATGACTTCTCCCAGCACTCCCGGAGCGGCAGCTTCGGCACCTCTGTCTCTGACGACGACGACCGCATCCACTTCCACCACGACGCTGTCAACAGCATCTACGATGGGCTCCGCGACGGTTTAAGCGCAGACGTCGTGCAGCTAGAACTTGTCGGCCTACGCATGAGCGCTAACGCCTCCGAGCACCAAGTCCGCCGCGCCGTCGTGACCGCCTTCCTCAAACGCATCCGACAACTTATGGAGGCCCCTTCGTCGCTCAGCGCCAGCGACGCTGTCAAGCAGATTCTTACCAAGTATAAGGATATCCTTGAGCGGATTGTGTTTGACCGCGACGAGCCGCAGAGGAAACCGGATCAGGTTGATTTGCTGTTGTTGATCCAGCAGGATTTGGTGGAGAAGAGTAAAGGGGAGACTATTTTGCTGTTTATGGCTAAGGAACTGTATGATCTGGAAACCGTGGAGGAGGAGGCGTTTGAGCAGTGGTGGGCGGATGAGAGATCAGTGGCGAGCGAGGGGTTGAAGCGGGTTAGGAAGCAGACGGAACCGTTTATCGAGTGGCTGGCAAGTGCAGATAGTGAAGAGGATGATGAGGATGATGAGGATGATGATGAGGAAGAAGAGAGCGAAGAAGGGGAGGAAGATTGAGTATGACCATTCTCGGAGAGCTTTAGAGCCTTTCTTCCTTAGCAAAGCCGGAACCACCAGGCCCATAGAAAAGTAGCCTGGCTACGTTTAACGGTAATGATCCCCCTATCATAAGCTTATCACAAGATATTCATATTTTCAGATAGGAAGCAGAATTTATTTAAATGAAATGATTAATTAAATTATGTTCGTCAAAATGAAAGGGAACAAATCGTTCGGTCAATCAGCACTGTATTCCAATATCTCAAGTCCTCTGTCTCCCATGTCATCAAAGCTAGAAGAAGCCTGAACAACAGCAGCAAATGGGCCACCCCACGTTCGAAATCGCAAATAAGGTACATACAATACACAACTGCATCAATTTCAATTTCAACGTCTCAGACCGTTTCACATTACACCTCTCCTTAGAAAACAAAAGGTTTCGCAAACATTATTCAGATGAACAACCCAATCCCAATCCAAGATTCAATCCAATCCAACAAACCCATGGGCATTCAAATATCACCATCTATCCCTCGCCGCCGCCGCCGCCGCCCCCAAATTTTGTTCCTCAAAATGAAACCACATCTATTACCATGTATCCAAATGAACGCCTCCCATGGATCTCGTAACCCCTTCCACAGCCATGCCTCCTATCCCCTTCACACCCCCATTAACACCAACACCCCCCTTCTTCGCGCTGCTGGTCCCCCTAGGCTTTGGCCTAATCTGCACCAAACCACCCACCTTACACTTCCCACACCGACTCTTCTTAACATCAATACTCCTCGAATGCCGTCCATACTCATGGCCACACTCCACACAGCACCACAAATACTTATAATGGATGACATACGAATGCTTCGTGGTGATGTGCACTCTAGCCTTCCCTCCACTGTTACTGCCACTGCCACTGCCATAGACAGGATGTGCAGCCAGCGCTTTCTCACACTTCGCCGCCCACTGCTTGAAACTAGTGCCGTGCGGGTTATCACGAACGTTGGAGATCATGAAGTTGGTTAGGTGGCAGTATTCGTGCGCGAGGGTGTTGAGGAGGCGGTCTTCGCTGTCTATGACTTTGGAGGCGAGTTCGATGGAGGCATGGTGGCGGACGGGGGCGAGGAGGGAGGGGGTTAGAGGAATTTTACCGTTGTCATTGTTATCGTTGCTGGTGCTGGTGCTGGTACTGGTACTGGTACATGCAGCACTGGGCGTTGGTTTGTTCTTATTATTATTATTATTATTATCATTATTATTAAATAATAATGACGAGGATGTTTCCTTCTGCTTCGACTTGGACTGCGACTGAAGCTGAGCATGAACTGGCAACGATTGTGGTTTCTGTCTGGTAGTCTCGCGCTTCCAATTTGCCCTTCCAGCTGTAGTGTTGAGCGTCTTGCTCCAGATAATCTTCACCCCTCCAGCAGCTGCCGCAAGTCTCTGAATCTCCCCACCTGTAACAGCGTCGTCGAGCGTTTTAAAGAAGTCCTCCGCCATCTTTACTTTCCTCTCGTCAAACTCCTTCTTCTTCGCTGCGAGGGCTTTCTTCGTAGCTGCTGCAGCTGCCGCTGATGCCTTTTTCGTGGGGGAACCTTTAATTGGGCTCTTTGAGGGGGAGGACTGTGGTGAGATGGAACTTCGATTCTCCCCTGACATCCCCTGGCCTTGATCGTTATCCTCTTCGATATCTGAGTAGATGTGAAATCTGTCAAGGCCCCTGCGAGGGGTATTCATTTTTCTAGGAGAGTACTGGTCGTTCCATTCATTGACGATGTCTTGGCTCCAGAAGGCGTCTATGCTTGGTCGATAGGGGGAGGGTGGGATCCGATTCTTGCTTTTGGAGGGGGAGTGTAGACGAGGTTTTGATGGGCTGGATGGTGGAGTGACGAAGCTCACTTCCCTTTCTGCCTTCTCTGGCCTAGAGGAGGATGGTTGAGAGTCCGGCTTAGAGCTACATTAATTGACTCTGCTCAGCTGTTTGTATTCAAAAAAAAAATTAAAAAAATAAAAGGGGGTCAAGGGGCTGAAGCTCACTCTTCCATGTTGTCACCAGGATGTTTTTGACCAACAAGACTGCTCTTCTTTGGTGACCTTGACTTTGAGATGACAATTGATGTAGGAGGTTGCAGATCGAATTTCGACGGCAAAGATGGAATCATTTCCCCCCCATTCTCATCGCTACTTTCTTCGAACAAAAAGGGTTGTGGTGGTGGTGGCCTGTCATTCACATCCAGACTCGAATTCACAGCAGCAACAGCGCCCTTCAAACCACCACCACTACTACCACCACCATCACCACCAGTAATAGTGTTCGTGTTGTTCTCACTAACCCCTGTGTTCTCCGGCGGTGCCTTCGGTGTTATCGCTGTCCTCAACCCTCTGAAAAGCTTCCTAGGCGACGAGCGGGTTCTAGTAAATAATTCCTCTTCGTCCTCCCCATCGTCGTCTTTATCACTTCCTCCCAATAAATTAGAGTCGTCGAAATAGCTAATATCGTCATCATCCCCAACGATAAAGTCGTCCAGTGAGTCGAATTCGTCCGTTTCCTCCTCCTCCTCCTCCTCCTCCTCCTCCTCAGACTCAACCCTCTCACTATCCCTCCACTCATGCTTCCATGCCACCTCCAAATTTTTCGCCCTCCTTTTCTCCATACCGTCACTTCTTTCCGTAGCGTTCATAATCCCATCCTCCTCGTTATTATTATTCTTCTTCTTCTTTTCCTCCCCCTCCCCCTCCTCCTCCTTCGCCGCCATTTTAATCCTCTCCCCACCCATCTTCCCAACTCCGTACTTATGTTCCTCCAGGTGCCCCGGCAATGGTGCATTCTCAACATCCCCCAAACAGCGCCCGGGCGTCAACGCATCATACCTATCAATGGCCGCCGGGAACGGCATGAGGAGGGAGTTGGCGTGTCGCTGACCTAATTGTCGCCGTTGTCGCTGGCGAGTGCTCCTTAGTGTTTGTTTTGGTACGGGGGTGTCGTCGTCATCATCATCATCATCATCATCATCATCATCATCATCATCATCATCATTACAGTTGTCCCGGTCGTCGTCCACAGCTGCGATTGATTTGTTGATACAAGTTGAGTTGGCATTGATTCTGACCTTGGTAGGGCTTCTGGTAACATCGCTCAACAGTTGTTGCTGTTGTTTTCCTCTTGTAGTTGCTGTTGTAGCATCGGCGGTACCTCTACTTGAATGGCTATATCTGTAGCTGTGGGTATCATCCGCGTTGGAATCTTCTCTGATATCCACGGCCTTTGAAGCGGCACGGCTGAGTCTTGCCATTTTTTTTGTAGCAATTATTGTTTTGGGCGTGCGCGCGACGGAAATATATATATAAAGAAAATGTTGTAAGAGGCCGGATGTATATATATATCTGTTATTTATATGTTTGTTGTATGTCGTGTGAATCGGCCTTCCTTTCACTGCCCCGTGTGTGTGCAAACCCTTCTTTCTTACAGCAGGCGAACGGACGGGTACAGATTGATCTGGGTTCGAGTTCTGGCTTCTTAAATAGTAATATATATCTCGGGCTAAGAATAATCTGTAGCGGCTTCGAGAGAAGGGAAAAAAAGAAAGAAAAAAAAACTACTGTATTCTCTGCGGACGCCTCGTAAGTATAATATAGTGCAATTGACTGCGGAGGGAAGATCATGTAATTAATTCATCTTTCCACTGACCAGGTGTTTATTATCTCTCCTTTCCCTCTAGTTCCTCTTCCTCTGAAAACCTAAACCATGTATTTTCTCCCGTTTGCATCCTCCCTTATATAGTATTGAATAGAAGAAGAACCATCGCGGGGCATCCAGTTTGTTCAACGGGGATTTTAATTTTATTTGGCGGCTTTGGGGATTTTTGGTTGGCAGGGCAACAAACAACGTTAATGTATTTAAACTTCCCTACTTTCATACTCTGTTAAATCTTTAAATGCTTACGCAGTACTCCGTAAATGCTACTACTATATATTTTTATACAAAAAGTTTTCAAAAATTTCAAGTTGGGGATGTTTTTTTATTTCTTTTTCTTTCTTTCTTTCTATTCCGCCCACATTTTTGTTTTGATACATTGAGAACCAGTCAGTCCAAAAAAGATAACAAGAGCAAAAAAAAGAAGCCAAGAGAGAAACATAAAGTGACATAAATTCACCTATAAAATTAAAGTAAATAATAATAAAAATCAAATTACCCAAAATGAAGAAGAACTACTACAGAAAATATAGAATAAAGAAATAGTATCCGACGAGTTGAATGAAGACAAAGAAGGAAAAAAAAATCACGTTCAACTCAAGTTCTTTGCTGCTTCGAAGAAAGAAGATAAGAAAAAAAGGAGATAAAAATAAATAAAAAAATAAAAAAATACAGGAGAATTTAATAGAAAAAAACCTCCCCAATAATTCCATCTAAGAGCAAGCCAAAACAAGTGCAAGGTATGTTTCTTTTTATGTATGTAAAAAAAACAAAAAAGAAGTTTTTTAACACAGTAAGTAAATCCTCACTTTGTTCTTTTTCCTTTCTATCCCAGCGAAGCAAAGCAAAGCAAAGCAAAGAAGAAGTTTTAAAAAACAGACCCGCATTCTCATTTGTCTTCTTCTCTTACACCAAAAAAAAACAATGAAAAAATGGAAAGAAAAAAAATAATCAAAATAATAATACGCTTTACATCAATATAATACCCATCCCGGCCAAAACACCACAGACAACATATGCACCCACACTGAGGAGTCCCATATTAAAGGCAGGAATAGTAGTTGCAAACGCAGCAGATGATTTAGTCCCAGAAGCAGGCCCGCCATTGGGTGACGAGGTAACACTGCCAGTCCCGTCATCCCCAGCCTGCTTCAACAAATTAGCACAGGCGCCTGTTGCCTTGGTCGGGGTCTGCAGATGCGCAGCTCCACCAAAGTCGCAGGCATCGCGGGCCATGTTCTGCTGCTTGTAGTAGGTGTCATAGGCAAACGCGAGCTGCTCGTGTGGATCGCACATGCTGTATGCGCCATAGATACCCTCTTCAGGATTTTTGGCGATGCCCGCGCAGACGTTCTTACCGAGACCGCAGACTACGCCGAATTTTTCGCCGAGCTCTTTGGGGCTAAGTGAGGACTTGGCGGTGCAGGAGAGGGATTTGACCATGCAGGAGCAGAGTTCCTTGTTGGGGGAGGGGGGAAGGGATGGACTAGCTTTCCATCCGCTGCTAATATCGGGACACTTTTGGAGTTCTTCGTTCTGGGATGTGTAGTCCTTCATGTTGACGCCTTTTGGGTTGACCTTGGTAATTTGGCCTTTGTAGTTCTCGAAATCAACACGGGGTTTGACTTTGTCGTCCTTGATATCAACCAGACCTATAAATTATTTTTTACAGCTGTTAATGACTCTCTACTACTCTGCTCTGGATTCCTTGAATAATAGCAGGGGATGAATCCACTCCGGGCGGGGCGGAGGGGGGGGGGGTGAAGTCAAGAGAGATATATATATGGTAAAAACATACCGTAGTTGTTTTGCTCTTGGAAATACATGTACACTATACCTCCACTGAGGACGGGTGTCATCAGAGGGCCATACATCACAGGGACATCAGTGAACTTGCGTGGGCGGACCTCGTTGCAGCCGTACTCAGCGAAGAAGACGGGGACGGAGTAAGTGGAGAATTCCTTGACGACTTTATCGTAGCCAGACTCTTTGAAGCTGGAGTCACCGCACCACGAATAGATGTTGTAGCCCCAGAAGTCAATCGACTCTTCCCTCTTGTTGCCATTTTTGGTTGTGGCTGTTCTCAAGTCTGATATTTAGGGATTCATCTGTTCAACAGACTGGCATGCTGATCAGAAAAGAATTATGCGAAGGCATGAATATATATATATATTAACTTCCGTCGCTTGCATATTTTCTTTCATGATATCATAGTATGTGTTTGAAACTGGGCTTTTCACTTTCTATGGGAAGGTATGGATTTTTTTAATACCATCCCTTATTTTAATTTAGAGTACAAGATACAATTTTCCTTGGTCTGTACGGACTAAATACTCCGTATATATAGGAGAATTTTCAGCAAATAGAGAGTTGTATATACGAATGAGGACGGGATTCTTTGAATATGTTTGAGAAGTAGATGGGTTCATCACAAGGGCAACCTTTGAACCAGGCATACTCCGTTACTCTGCACTCTGTACAGAGTACAATTGCTGGATCTGGATCTTTGTAGGTATTTTTTTAATTTTTTTATTTATTTTTTAATTTTTTTTGTTTTTGAATCAACATCGTGGCTGAGAAAGTTAAATTGAATGGCCCACAACTCCAGGGCTCCTGTCACCGTTTGAGTAACTAACTACTAACTTTAAAAACCTGCCCAGTAACTTGTCAACTAGTTATTTACTCAAGTCGCGCAAAAAATAAAAAATAAAAATATAAAAATATAAAAATAAAAATAAAAAGAGGAAGTAAATTTGGGAATCACTGAGGGAGATCTGGTGGCAAATATACTTTTCTTCCAGCGAAACGAAGATTCCAAAGATTCTATCCAAGGTTCAAGGGCACCACGAACCTTTCCGTGTTTGTTCGCTGACTGACATCTGCGGGATTGCAGAAAGGAAATTTGTAGCCCCCCGCCTGGCAAGGGGAGATTACGCAATAGTCGTTGACTGCTGCTGGCTCTTTATGTACAGTATATACGTATGTAAGTACGTACTGTAGTATGTACTGTATGTACAATACTCCGTGCCCGAGGAAATGGTAAGACTTTTACTCCGCACTCTGTACAAGAGATCGCAGATCCGAAGATCAACGACTGTACTGCGTAAAGAAGAAGACAAAAAAGGGGAGGGAGGGAGGGAGGGAGGAGGATGTTGGTTCTGACAGATGCTTGGGTTTGGAGTAAAAATTGCTTCAAAGTGATTGGAATAAGCCTTTTTCTTCCCGGCTTCTTCACCCACACCAACTCCTCTCCTCCGCCCCCCCCTGAAAGAAGCATACGTAGGCAGGGCCCTGAAGAGAGAGGGGGGGGTTAAATCAATGGCTTGAATCGAACCGTGATTGGGCTTTATCAATTGGGGTCCTTTGGGAAGCTTGTTCATTATAGGCTTGTAGAGGAGAGGCTGACATAATCTCTCTTGTTTCACATCCCTTTTCCTGCCCCCAAACTCAACCCTCTCCCAAGCTCTGTTACTTTGGTAGCGCTGTAACTCTTCCGCCCTCTGAGCCAAAACTTTCCTTCTTCTTCTTCTTCTTCTTCTTCTTGCTTACCTCTCTCTCTCTCTCTCTCTCTCGCTGCTGCTTCTTCTTCTGCTTCTTCTTCTTCTTCATCTCTCTCTCACATTCTTTCCTCAGTCTCTCGTTAGGACTCGTGTCCGCCTGACTTAATTATATTTATTCTCCCTCTCTCTGAGTGAGTGAGTGAGTGTTTGGTGGTTGTTCCCTTTTACTTTTCTACACTATCTCTTGAAACCCCCTTTTTTTTTTAACTACACATTTTTTTTTAACTACACACACTCGAATATACTACGGAGGTACTACTCTATTTAAAACCCCGGTCCAACTCGGGGGCCCCCATTCTTATTTGTACAACTAGCTACCTGCCTGGGCTTGCTGTTACTTTTATTTAATATATTCCACTATGAAGCTCTCTTCCGTCCTCGCGGGCGCAGCTCTCGCGGGCTCGGCCTTTGCTGCTGAGCTGGACCCCATCGTCATCAAG
>LGUA01000656.1:0-12615 GCA_001660665.1 Emergomyces africanus | reverse complement strand
CGAATTCTTGTATGGCCAAGGGAAGGGAAAATTCTCTCTACTCTGTAGCGTGCTGAGATTTTTTTTGCTGACACCAATGTTCCCGTAGTAAAACTTTAACCACTCAAAGAAAGTTTTATATGGAAAATAAAAAAACGGGGGTCAACCCCCGGGCCTGAGTTTATTTTAAGTGTGATATTTCTTTCCCATTGGTGCCCTCGATTGGATCTCGATCAGCAAATCCGTGATAAGGGACATCAAACACCGGGAATTTTTTCCATGCGTTTTCCTTTTTATCAGAAAGGTATTTATTAATTAAGTGAGCCCCCTCCCCCCCATTTTTTTTCTGATGTTTTTCCATCTTTTTATCCTTTTTTCCATATATTTTTTTCAACCGGAGTTTTGCCGCCTACCGTTTTGTTGGAACTGGCGCAGTTGTTCTGTAAATCATATTTGACAATCTCCACCAGCAGAAGACAAGATACCAGAACATCGAAACGTGAGATGCGCCTAGTTCCCGCATCCAGACCCTTTTTTTAGCGGATCTACCATGATGAGATGGTAGCGCCGCTATCTTCAGCATTCATCCAGCTCGGAGTGTTACCCGGGACCCCACCATCGTTGTTCCGAACATCACCCAAATTATCTGCTGGGTTGTTATCGAAACCACTGTCGCCAAAGCCATTACCCATATTTTCGTCTTCCACTGGCTTGGGGCAGCGACGGATGGTATGTCCCACTGTTATGGTTAAATAGGTCGTACCTCGTCAGCGGGATACATAGTGCCAAAATGATATGGAAAAGCAGTCGGTGGGTCTCTGGCAACTTACTCTCCTTACAGTTGTTGCATTGAACATTGGACCAGTCCTTCTTCTTCGTGCAGTCACGGCTGAAGTGGCCAACTGAGTGGATAGGTGGTTTGATACAATTAGCGCCAAGGTTTATTTTTACACGCTGGCTTGTTTTTTGAGGCAGCTTCCTCACCTTCCTCGCAATTACGACAAGTGACAGTGTCTGGGTTGCGCGGTTTGTCGCATTCCTTCGAAATGTGACCCTCCTCGCTATGGGAAAGTACGTTAGTAAACATGCTGGAACCATCTCTGGGGGATCAGATTTTTGAGGAAACACCAACCCGCAGTTGCGACAAGCTTTGGATCTACCACCAGCCCCCTGGGGGCAGTCTTTGGCAAAATGACCAACTACGACAAAATGTCAGCTATTTCCTTCAGGTGTTCTATGGTCACCATCCTTACCTTCGTTGCAATTTTTGCATTCCACCCCTTCTGCCGAACGGGGTTCAGTACACTCTGATGAACGATGGCCAGGTTGACTAAAATCATTGTCAGCGAGTTCTGCATGTTTCTTTTGTGACAAAAGTAGGCCTCTTATTACCCGCAGTTACGACAGCTGAACTTGTCAACTCGTTTCTCGGTGCAATCGCGAGCACGATGCCCTATTTCGTTACAGTTAACGCATTTAACCTCCACCTTCTCGACAACCGAACGTTCGTCTGGACACCCTCGAGTCCCATGTCCCATTTCTTTCAAATGAACAGTCAGCTTGACATGCCCGTTTAAAATAACACGGATAGATGAAGAACTTACGGCCACAGTTAGAACATTTAGGAATTTGGCGATCGAGAGGTATGCCGGCATCAGCAAGACGCTCCAAATTTTCTTCAGGGGATTCTGGCCAGCGCTCTTTGAGGTTGGGCCGCTGGGGCTTATCACTAAAGTAGTAGCCGATAACAAATTTGCAGTTCAACTTTCCCTGCAGGTTGATCAGCGTGTGGCAGTCCGTGATTTCCTTTTCCTATATCACACAGAATTATCAGCATTTCATGCTGTAAATAGTATGTGAGATTGTGTGACAATCTTACGAGGCCGATGAGATACACTTTGAAGTTCTCTTGGCGCATCTTCTTCTCAATTTGGTCGAACGTTGCCAGTGGAACTGCCTTAGAATACATTTTTATACCCTACGGTAGCACCCAAAAAGATCAGTAATTAGGAAGGGAGGGTGCTTGTAGCAGGATTTTACATCACGGAAATCCTCAAGATCCTTCTCATCACTGGCTTTCTTTAGAATAACCCACGCCTCTTCCGGAAGTTTATCTGGAACATGGTGTTGATCGAACTTGCGATTGTGGGTGCATTCCATGGTTTTATGGCCTATTTTTGATTGAGGGCGAAATCAACATTTTTGTCTCTTCTTGCATGTACTGAGTGACCTTGAGTGGCAGAATTTACCTTCCTGCTTACAGTTCTTGCAGATGTCCGCTGGTTTATCAGGGCACTCAGAAGCAGGATGGCCCTCCTTCTCGCAAATTCGACAGGTTCCCTTGAAGACACGAGGCTTGGTGCATTCCGCTTTGTTGTGGCTAAGGAGCCAGATGAGTAAACATTCAGGTTATATTCCAGGCAAAAATCATTTGCTTACCCTTCTTCACCACAATTAAAACAAGCCCCGGTGGCCTTGGAAGGTTCGGTGCATTCCCGGGCAAAATGGCCAGACTGACCACAACTAGAAGGCAAATTGTAATTAGGTACCCCTCTGTTTGAGAAACTAAGTTCAGCTTACTTGCGACAGGAATCATCTCTTCCTTCAGGTTCATTTCCTCCACCAAAATTGCCGGCATCAAACCCATTTTGGTGCCCCTGGTTCCATGCTTGCGCCACATCGCCAGCGTCGTTCCAACTTGCATCTAACCATCGATGACATTTAGTTTCCCAAGTTTCAAGGTGTCTCCTGGAAAGGGCAAGCAAGGGATTTCCATTGGAGTGCGGGTTATCACGGTATCTATCGCGCGGGGTTTGCTGAGGCAACTGGAAGGATCTTATTTACTTACCGTCGACCCCTGAGGCGTTCCAACTAGCCATGATTCGTTGACTTGCGTGACTTTAGAGAGCCTTACCACAAATCGCTATTTGGGCCGATCAGTGTACAGTCTTCCTGAAATATGCTTTGTGTATATAGGTGCGTTGAGGCAGGAATGGAAAGTTGCCTAAAGGTTAACAGGTAGAGAATGAGGATGAGACAACAAAATGGCGACGCCCCAAAAAACAAAAATTTATGTGTCAAAAGAGTGAACGTACGACTGACTCACCAGAAATTATTGTTTTTTTCCCGTAGAGGCCAAGGGGGCTTCTGTATTTCAAAATGTCCTTGTGGGGACAGAAGAAAATGAGGAGAAAGCGTTGGTGGGAGCAAGAGAGGAAGAAGACACAGGGGGTTTTATGTTGAGTTGGGATAGTAACACTAGTTCTGTTGCTTTCTCTCTTGTGTTAATATATTAGCTCACCAAATCCACCCAAATTCACTCTGACCAGGAGATTGCTCTTGCTGCTGGAACCCTTGCCTCTTACTAGCTTTTAATGTACTGTACTTCTACAATGTCCCCAAAAATTCCAGAAGACTCTCGAAAAGTGAGGGCGTTCATGAGGATATTGCGGGGCGCTGAGGCAAATGTGACAAAGGGATATCTGTATATATCCAGGCCAGAACTAATAACACTACTAGTTTTAGAAGAATAATTCAATCGAGCTGGGCTCAGGATCTTGGTACACTCCTTTGACACTAATTCTGCATCTGCATGAGTTTGCAACATATGCAGAGTAATGTCAATGCCAAAATCAAACACAAAGAGGGAATAGTTTCGCAAACAGTTTGGTGACTACCTAGATAGAGAGCTTTTTAAAAAAAAAATCGAAAGTGATGAATATGGCCCAGCTCCCTTAGCAGGAGTCTTGCAGTGTGAAGAGTACCTGGAATGAGCTCCTGGAGCAGTTCATTCCTTCTCAGAGGGACTCGCTTTTCCTATGTGCGTCGGAAACTGGGCATAGTATTCTTTTCAAGGAAGGATGTGGTTATTGAACGAATTCTTTGATATATTAAAGGTCAATATTTGTTCCAAACAAGAAAACTGAGTCAACTTTTCGCATGTAGAATCTATGTAACAAAGGATAGTTCAATCATTATCAGTGCCTGCTCTTCCACCCGTATTTAATATTCGAGGCCATGACCCCGCAGGTGCTTCACCGCGACCAAGCATCGAAAACAACCAGGAAGCTTACAGCCCTCATCATGTTGACAGCGAAGCTCCTCAGAGTTGGCCTGGTGTAGGAGAGAAAATAGCTGCATGGGATTTCGGATCTGTTCTTCCTGAACTAGCGAGCCTTCAACATCCAAAGACGCTGCTTCTTTTTCTTCGGGATACCAGCTCATAACCGGAACCAATCCTGGGGTAATCAAAAACACTTGTCATAGTGTTGATGGAGTATTGTTGTCGATTCTGAACTAAATAGTGACACTCGTCTGAGTCGTTTAGATTTGTCAAGATACGTGATGTGTAGACCCTTTGATTCCAGGCCGATCCCTTGGCCTCTGATACATCTCCTCAGAAACTGCAGCAAATAAAATCACCGTCAAACACCGAATTGGCCTGAGCCCTGTTGCTCTGAAGTTTGTCTTCACGAGGCAAAAGAAACTATCACCACGCGGTGAGGATGCTAGGATGAGATAATGCATATTTTGGCTAGGGATTTATCTCCATTACCAAAAAGTAGACAGGAGTTGGATAGATGTTGGATTTCCATACAGAGGTAGGTGTGATGGCAAGTAGGCACTGCCTGTGGTTTCAAACCCCGTTTCCGCCTGATACATATACCAACCAACGGGACCAACGACTATAAAATAACGTGGCAGGTCATCGTTACTAGTTTCTTGCATGATATATGGGGCAAATCATTGTTCATTATTAACGGAGGATGAACAGCAGAACTTTGCAGATTCTTCAGGTGCGGCAGTTTGCAGGGGCCGCTATTGTGCAACCAGGGAGCAACAATCGATTCTGCGAATGACGCACTCAATCTCGCCGCCAATCATCTTTGGGCGCTTGACCTCGTGTGCTGGTCTACATTAGAGGAGAGGACCACACAAAGACAGGTGCTCTTGTCTACAACCGGTAGCTTAGAGAGTAGTAGGTAAGAAAGAAAGTGGAGGAAGGAAATTTCTCCATCTCGGTTGACCAGATCGGAGACATACGAATCAACCCCTCAATCCTGGACACTTTTCCCCGTAATAACGGTCCCAACATAAGTAGATGAGTGAGCCTGAATATGGTGGGGTGCAATTTTGCTCGTTGAACTGAGGCCATCACAATTCAATCCTGCGCCAACAACGATGGATTATCAAGGTTACAAACCGTGTGTAGTCGTCCACGGTAGGATATCTCATTGGCCGTGTCAAAACGCCGTAGGAGATTGTTTCCTGGCTGTTATCTCTCACTTCTTCAGCAATGTGTACAGCTGGAAGAACCAAGTTCGCCAATTGAATGGGTGTAGTCAGGAATTTTTTAATTAGGTCTTAAATCTAAGGTTCCATTTTTGCACCCAATCTAGCTGGGATGCATAGGTCTCGAGTTAGGGTTGGGCTTGTGATGTGATATCGCAAGGGCTGGAAGTATCGTGGTAGGTTTCAAGTGCCAGATATCAAATCCAACACCCTGTTTCAAAGCTCGACATTATTTATGGCCATTGATCAAGCTGAAGCGTTGGAGTGCTAAAGGTTCCGGGGTCACCAGCTTTCTATAACAGAACTGGGAAAATTTAACAAAACTTAGAGCGCTGATAACTTGACTGCGGTTGCCAGGGGGCAAACATTAATTCCCGAGGTGGCGAGCTAGGAAGGAGTTTTCAAGTGGGTGAGGCTGACAACATTGACAAAATGTGCAGAGGCCGATTCCTCCATGCCGGAAGCGAAACGGGACGCTATATATGAACCGATGTGTCTCTGCTGAATTTGAACGATATATAGTCGTAGCCTGGCCAGTGGGTGGTTCGTGGACACAATTATGAATCAAGTTCGGTAGTACAGAAATCGTTGGACCAGGGCATCTAATGAGGCTGTGGATTAATGGAGGAGACCGGTGCGGGGTGAGATTTGGCGAAGATGTTGCGGAAGGGAAGACTGGTGCAGATGGAACTAACCATCGTCTCTTGCCTCTTCGAATCAGAGTTTCTCTTATTTCTCAGCCTGCTTGAAAACGGCATCAATCTCTCGAAAGATTTCCCCGATCGTATCGGCAGCCGTGTCCAGGTTTTCTGAGCGCCCAAATTTCGATTGAATGATATCCGAACAACCACTAGTGATTTTATCCACCTCTGGCTTAACTAAAGAAAATTTCACTCTCAAACTATCCAGCATGGATTTATACACTTCTGCACGTTTTGCTTCGCGAAGAATATATACCATATCGTATTCGGTGATCTGCGCCAAGCTGGTTGATGGTGAGTTGGAGTTTGACCGACTTGGCTGCTCGTTGTTTCGGGTGATGACATTAACTAGCTTGTTGGAGTCCATCGAGAAGTTTGTAGGGCATACAGCCCTATGCTGTGATTCCAAAGTACTAGATGGGTTTGCTGAGATCGAGATAATCTGCACCTCCCCGTTGGGTGAAGCGGTGTTTTGATTTAATTCGCCGACGGGTCCAGTTACGAATGATTCCTCGTCGGCCGTGTCATCATGACCGGAGTCACTCTCAAGTGAATCGTCAGGTTCACCACCGAAAAGGACATCCGCAACTTTTGCTACGTGGCGACGTGGAACTTGAGGGAGCGCGGGATTCGGCGATTTTACCGTGCTGGGAGCTCGCCTTGCCTAGTATGCATAGTTGGCAAATTATTTTCTTAAAGAAAAAAAAAAAAAAAATTAAACTAAAGGGCGGCTCACGGATTTGGCTTCTCGTTTTATTACCTTGAATGGTCGTTAGCTTTTTCACGTACAGAAGCAATACAGCATTATTATATATATATATGTGTGTAGTAATAGAACCTACATATAGTCTCTGCTGCAATGCTCGACTTGTGCGATCAGGGTAGAATTTCTATCCAGTCCAAAGTTGTTAGAGCTTGCTGAGCTTGTAGAGTGCTTGGGCCATAAATCAACTTCATACTAGTTGAAATTCACCCCAGGTCATATCTGGATATGCTGAGCGGAGGTTTAGGAATCTTTCGCACTCCTCGGAAGTCCAGAGAGGAGGAACTTGAGAAGGGGCCCGTTTTGGCGCACGCATGTTCTTCTTGTTGGAAGCCATCAAGGGTTGTGAACAGCCGACCTATCGGGACAAAAAGGATAAGAACACTGGCGAAAAAGTTAACGGGCGAGTAAGTTATCCAGGCGAGTTAATAAACTCTTGTAGAGTAATAAATGGAAATATGATATCCTGGATAAGAACAATTAAAGTAGTACGGAGTACTACTATGTAGCGCGGCTGGCCGATCACGTGAACATCACGTTATCTCAGCGTGCTCAGCCACTCCTCTCCGAGCTAACCCAATTCGAACTGGTGGCAACTACTGCCAAGTCCTGCCAACTTCTGAACCAATCAGAAAGCAGGAGGCTAACACTAATCCCAAATGGAAAATTCATAACAAACTCTTCGCGGAGCTTATGTTTCGAGCACGTATAAGGACTCTGATTGGTTCAGATGTTAGCGGGACTTGGCAGAAGTCTAAAGGAGTTTAGTTCCTCACGTTAATTCGAAAATATCGAGAAGTGAGGCTGAGCATGCAGAGATAAGGACCACGAGTGGCTGCTTGGATTGATAACTAATGCCTGGCTGGCTTGCAAATGCTTGGGACAGCTTCAAGGTAGTACCGACCAGTTCTGGCTACATACAATTCTTCACCAATAACTACTACCAGCAGTAGTACTAGTAAATTGTTGAGAAACCAAACGTGCTAGTAGTTTTTTCAGTTCAGGCTTCCTTCTGCTTTACAAGCCTGGTAGAGAATCTTGAAGAGCGCAAATACCTAATACTCGTGCCTCCGCTTACAACCCAGGTGTTGAGGTGTTGTAGGTGAGTGGGCTTCGAAAAGTGGGCACCCTTCGTTGACCTTGGGTAAGAGGATCATTGCAGCCTCAAACCGTTAATGAAAAACGAAAAGGAATAGAATAATGGAGAAAAGCGGGAAAGCAGAATAAGGGACGAGTAGGGAACAAACGTCACCGCAAATCAAAACAATTTGAAAAATTGTGAAAAAGAAAAAGAAAAAGTGGCCCAACCGTCCTATTATCGAGCACAGATCCACAGGTACCTAGCCCGCTCACTTCAATGCACAAAAGGGAACGTGATTTCGTCAAGCATGTTGTAAGGAAGCTCATTTCTGACCTCCATTCTGAGGATCTTCCATTTCTCCAATAATTTTTGTTACTCGGGCAGATGCCGCTTCCATCCCACCCGATCGCCACAAGTTGGGATGTACGATTTTTGACGAGCCAACTCTGATTTTGTCAACTTCAGTCTTGAGCTCAGAGAGGTGCGTATGCATTTTCAGCTGAGCAGTCTTGCTAGTTTTGCACTGCTCACAGGGTTTAAGCTGCCTGGCGCCATTTAGCTCCTTCTGAAGCAACTTATTGGCATTCTGCTCCTTGAGAACGGCTCGTCGTGCTGCGTCGAGCTCGCCATCCTGCTTATCTTTTAATTTGAGGAGTTGTCGGATCTCATCGCGGGAACGGCTTAAAGCTTTTTCTTGGTTCGATAACTGGAATGCTAGATTGTTTGCACGTCTTGTTTCGGAGTCACACTTCTGTGCTTGCTCAAGGAGGTATAATACGTCTTCGGCTTTGGTCTTCTGTACTATCCAGGCGGATGGGGAGCTAGAGTTGGAAACCTGGGTATTCTTATCATTATTGTGATTGTCATGATTCTGACCGACATTCACAACTGTATTAGCTTTGCTTATAGTTGGTATATCCGCCTTTGGGGTAATGTTGCTCCCTGAATTCATCGAGGTGAAAATAGGTGACATTGGAGTCTTGGGAAGCTTTGGCGGACTTTTACGATATAGGTCATTCTCCGCTGAAGGCTTTCTCTTTAGCGTATCTTTCAGTCCCGAATTGGGGATGTCGTTCCTCTTTGAATGAGGAAGAAATGCCAAGTCAGTATGCTTGGTGGAAATTGGTAGCAAAATTTCAATATTAAAGCTTACTTTGGAAAGAACAATTTGCTTTGATGGACGACCTCCAGGAATATGCTCGGGATCTGTTTTGTTGTCGAGAGGCATGTTTTCAGGCTCACCCTCTGAATAGACGTATTGAGAGGTACTTGTTCCACTCTGGCTCCTGTTTGACAAACCAACTATCGGTATGTTTCTGAGATGTAAATTCCGACAATGTCGTTAGTAGATTCCATGAATATCTTGCCTGAGAATAAGTATCACGGCATATCAATTACCTCTCTCTCCGCCTGCTTCACCGCGGTTAACCGTTTTGATACAGCAAAATGCGAGCGACTCGGATAAAAAGCCTAGCTAGGTGGCAGAGTTAGGTAGGTGTTAGCAGCAACTCACGTTTTCTATTGATGAGGACCGACTTCTTGAAATTCATGTCTATTCATATGACGATGCTTCTTATGGAGATTGAGCAGTCTTTGGTCCTGTTCTTGAGTCCACGTCTCTCCATGACGTCCTCCAGGAACTTCAAAATCGGAAGATTCAGAAGATGGCATTGCTCGTAGTTTATGTAGGATGGCATAGAGAGGATGTGTGAAACGGGGTTGCTGCAGGAGAAGCACTAGCAAATGAAAAACAATAGATAATCAGGCCAGGAAGAGTTAGGGAGATTATGAGAGGATGATAGTTGTACCGGTATTAGAGTGTAGAACCGAAGGTTTCAACACTGGGATCTTGTTATTTTCTTGATTCGACACACGCTGAGTCGTTGGATATATTCATCTCTCTGCAGTTCAGCTGCTATGTTGATAGAAGATGCAGCAACGGAGAGAAGGAAAACGCGTTCACAGAGAGACTAAAATTCCCGTAAATAAACAGGCCGACAAGTTGAGACAAACATAGTCAGGTCTAGTCAACCATTACTGATGGACAAAGGAAGAGGTTTACATCCCCTCCATACACATGCAAACACAAAAGCCAAAGAATCGGCTGGAAAAGGTTAGAAGACCTTGGGCGAAAATGAAACTCCTTTTCGTGCCTTTAGTGATTTTGGTGCCATCGATACTATCGATACTATCGGTACTATAGGCACTATCGGTACTATCGGTACTATCGGTGCTATCGATGCTCCGAGTATTTCTTGTGCTTTGACATGACTTGCAAGTGTGTTAAAAATCAGCACAAAGTAAAGACATGATCTGTCATATTGAATAATTTGCCTGCGCCGCGGAGAGTGTGCAGAGGCCCAATTCATCCCCCGTCAAGGATAAGCTCCAAGAGCAGGAACCGTTACAGCTGCCAGTCGGTGCCCAAAGATCTAGACGAGTTTCTGGTTTACTTGACTCGAGGACTAGTAGTACTAGCCAGTCCAAATCTACTATCGGTATGCAGAAGCCTTGGTGGGTGAACATGGCGTGAAGGCGGCGATGTTTGAAACCAGGGGAATCCAGCCTGAAAAACAATAACTCCGCGAAATTGTCAGGAGTCAAAATAAAGTAGGTTGTTTTATTGAATAGTACTATCTACTAGTAGTACTAGTATGCTACAAAGAGGAACTACGCAGTAGATATCCAGAGGGCACATAGGGTCACGTGACATAAAAATAAAATGGATCTTAAGAACATTCAATCAATTCAAGTTCGTATAGTATTTTTCGTAGTGCTGAGATATGATAAAATCATCTGCAGCAGCATTTTTATTTGATGAGATCCTAAAACTATCTCATCTTTGTGGGTGAGATCTCGAGGTGTATCGGTAACGAAAGAAGCTGGACGCTCCGATGAAAAAGTATGTTAGGTGGCTGTGGGTCTCAGGGGTTGGTAGAATATATTCTGCTGGGCTTATTGTTTTAGTAGTAATATCGAGAATGTCGTCTGCGCGACCATGGCTGATGGTATGTCGAAGAGTCTAACAGGAGCATGAATTAGTTAGTACCTCCTTTCCCAACACTAACTTACAGGAATGAAAAATGATTACAAAAAGTAACAAATAAAGATAAAATCCATACCCCGTTCACCCGACAATCCAAACTGGCCGGCAACGTTTATATAACCCTCATCGTTAAGTCTGCCGTTGGTCAAAAGCTGTGGCAAGGGAGGAGCATCAACTTTCCACGCGGAGCGGCTACAAAATCATGAGGAAGCACGTCAGTGAGCCCCCTCCCACCAACCCCCTTTTTTTTATTTACTTGGAAAATATTTCTTGAACGAGTGGGACATACCAAATGACGCAACGAACTCCATTATTCTGATGCATTGCCTCCCACCGCTCGAAACAAGTTTTGTGGACATTGTTACCACAGGCAGCTTTACACCAGACTGTTTCCTCTGCGGCGGGCTCGAATTCCATAAAACATATTGGGCAGTCCCCTTCGATAGGCCTTCTTTTTCTAGACTCGTTTTCGGCCGACACGCTGTCCTTTGGGTTTAATGGAGCTTTCGCGAAAATCTCACGTAGTTCCTAGTATCATTATTATTTCAAGTCAGAGATTCTCATTTTCTTTCTCGTAAATAAGTAACATAATTTCTCACCGATGACAGGAATGCCAATTGATACTCGAGATATCCAGACAGTTTAAGCACATTGTGTAGAACCTGTCACATAATTTAGAAATTTGTCTCTGTTTCAGATTGAGGGAATTCACGCTTGGGAATTCACATATATGATATGCTTGCATTGGTTTCTCTTCCCCGAATCGGGACAAGTACAGCTGGGCTCAAGCCCGATCACCACCTCATATAAATTCCCAGTTGTCCCCACAATCTGTACCCTTTCCATGGGCACCTCTTCCGTGCCTTCCCTCTTGCGGTCAACGACAAAAAGCCTGAGAGGATGAACGTTAAAAGAAGCAGAAATCATCGCGTCGACCTTTTTTGTATATATATATTTATGTATACATATTAGGGCAAGAGGTCGTACCTCTGCGTTCTTGCTCTGTCCAACTTCTGCAAATAGCTCTGGGGCGCATGCTTTCGGAATACCCGTCGTCTGCGTTCTTCTTTCTCAGTAGAAGGCGAACCCGCAGTCTTCTTCAGCTTGGGCCGCGTGGTTTTAGCTATAAGGGAGCTGGCTTGACGCGTTGAATCGATAACTCCCAGTGGTGTATTGTCACCTGTAATTGTGGCTCGACCTTTCCTCCGTTTTGCTGAACGGGGCATAGTGGTAGTGGCAGCAGCAGCAGCAGCAGCAGCAGCAGCAGCAGGAGCAGCAGGAGCAGCATAGTTGGCGTGTAGAATATCCTCAAAGGCACGCTTTTTCGTAGACCTTAGTAATCGGCCTGGGTTTTGGGGTACATTCGGTGGGCCACTCGCCATCTTGGGTAGTTCTACGCGTCCCGAAGCCAAAAGGATGATAAGAACAGAAAACGAATAGACCAAGAATAGTACTATAGTGTAATGAAAGTCTCTCGCAGCGTTGCAATCCAGAGGTGGTAGAGAAGCTATCAGAGCTGGACGCAGAAGACATATATAGTACGTACTACTATCACAAGCATCTATCAAGGCAACAAATCCCCGAAGATGACGCTTGGACGTCGACGCAGGCAACAGTAGGCAGGCTGCTGGATCATTGGTTATTGTGCTGAACAGATTGGTTGCGAAACATGAATGTTCTCAGAAATGCGTAGAAAAACAACATCAAAACATCACCAAAATAGTCAAAATAATCCACAAAATCATTGAATATT
>LGUA01000655.1:0-12642 GCA_001660665.1 Emergomyces africanus | reverse complement strand
ACCACAGGACAGGTATACCGACCACTTGAAAAGAAAACTTGAGCTGTGAAAGGCACTAAAGGCGCCCCTTAAGGCCCCAAAGGCCGTGGCTGTCTGGCTGTTGGCTGTTGTTAGCGAGAACGGAGCGAAATGCTGCCCTAGAGAAGTATTAGGGCTTACTTAGTGCTTGCTGCTAACAGAGCCGAGAGACCGAGAAGGTTTGATGGACGAACAAAATAAATTAAAAAAAAAAGCTAAAATGATGCTATATTATACTACTTCAGATATATGAATAGTATAGATACATGTCCAAAATGCGCCTGATTCTTTTTATTTCTCAAGCTTAGATTTCTACAGTTGGATTGGCTCAATTCTATCTACTAGGTAGGTACCAACTACGGATGTAAAGGCCCAACAGCCAAACAATGCGCAAATCCAGTCACCTAGTTTTCCTCATTGAGCATCGCATGACGAAGTGTCTCGTTGTCTGTCTCATCAGATGAACTGCTCATCTACTCTGTACTCTTCCCCTTCTCCCAATCATAATTGGATGCGACGGCTATGACGCCAGGCATCCCGAGCTCGTCTATTGAATGATGTTTGTTTCGATTCATGAAGAATCTACTTTCGTGAGAGCGCTTTTCAGTCTCACTTGTATTCCTCCCTCCTCCAGCAGTTGGCTTTCTCAATTGAAAACTCCCTCAGCATGTCTCGGAAGAGAGAAGCATGCCTCAAAATCACAATCACAACCAGTGTTTGAAATTTGAAATAGACATGGCCATGCTCTATTTTTGGTAATGACTGGTCGTCCTTGTGTAGAAGGGAGCTGGCTTGAAAGAGGCCAATCTCGTGTTCAGAATGATCGAAGAAAGAAACCTGAACACTGAACATTTCTTCTGATGAATGGAATACATTCAAGTTGTTTTGAATTGTAACCACAGTTGACCTGAATCCGAGAGTTATGGCTGGCATAATGAACTGAAGGGACTGTTTGCGTATTTCCCCCTGCTTTATATTTTTTTGAGAGAAGAGAAAGACAGTCATACATTTCTTGGATATGCTTTTGCCCTTCGTCCACTTCCTCAAGTAGAAGAAGTTTTGCAGGAGGCTGTTATTGGGCTTGTTCGTTGCGCGCTTCTGCCTTTCACAGCTCAAGTTTTCTTTTCAAGTGGTCGGTATACCTGTCCTGTGGTAGGACCAGTAACCTTCTGACTCATTCTCATCTCATCTTCAACCTCTTGTCCTGGATTGGAGAGCTTTTGGAGCCAGGTATTTCTGCCAACCATGTTTCGTGATTGGATGCTGTCGATCAAAGAGTGGACATCGCACAACGACCCAGAAAATCCAATACAACTAAAAGAAGTTGAAGATGCTTTATGACGAATATGAGGAAGAGGCTCCTTAATAACTAGCTGAAAGGGAAAGAATAGAGAATGGGTGCTTTGAGAAAATGTAGCAGTCATGAATATCAAAACTTTTGATCCCGCTGTGGATGGTGTATCGAAGGGTATCCCGGTGAAATTTCTGAAGAAATTGTACAGCAGTACATACAGATCTGATGAGAGAAATCTGAGTGAGTTAAAATAATTCCACACACAACATTTTTCTTTTGGTTTTTCTAGTTTATACTGCGTAAGAGTCTGTTATTTTACTTGGACTCCCACTAGCAATGCAAATAGTCAGATTTCATCATCCTCATCTTTCTTTTTTCCCGGCTTGCTTGCCACATTTGGCCGGCGAGCCCTGTACCTGGCTGCGCGTGGTCCCTCGAACCCCATCGCAGAAGAATAAGCGCGAACAAAATAGGGGATTGATAATCGTATTTTTACGAAGGCCGACTATTCCCATTTAGAATTAATAGAAGCCGATCCATCTACAGAGTTTCTGGGAGCTTACGAAACATATCATTCTTCCCTTTAAGCAGACTTGTTCATGTGGTAGCTAGGCTTACTAGTTAACTAATTAATCATGGACTTCACGCAAACCCTTTTCTTCATGTATCCTCTTTGATCCCTTCCAACATTGGTGTACTGGGCTTGTTTTGTTTAATCGACCCTCAGAGCTTTAAACGATGGTATTACAAGGTTTGCTCAATCAAATCCGTATCACCTAATGAGACATTACTAACGTTCTTGGATGGTTATTAGATTTGAAATCCATCATTCTTCACACTCGATTTAGAATAGCCCGGTCAATCTTTGGATCTCTAGGTCCAACTGTTGTTAAGGTCGGCTGGAAACATGTCATTAAAGGGCCGTGCCAGCCTCCAGAACTTGAAGCGCTTCTATACATCTCAAAACACACTACAATTCCGGTTCCTGGAGTTCAGTGTACATACAAGGGACCAGGAGGCATATATATAATGATGGATCACATTCAAGGCATGGATCTTGAAACTCTGTGGATGCGCGGCCTGAAACCCGAGGAACAGGAAACCATTATCAATGATATTGCAGCTATCTTGACTCAGCTTCGAACACTTCATCCCCTAAAAGAAGGAGTGGTTGCATCAGCACAGGGTGGTGCCATTCTTGATTACCGTATTGGGAGTCAACTAGTCGGCCCGTTTCAGTCGCATTCCAGCTTCCACTCTTTTTTACGGGGTGGCGTTCCACTGGAAAACACAGCTGAGGTTTTTGGTGAATTTGGTGAAAAAATTGCATCTTGTCATAGAAATAATTATCGGACGGTCTTCTCGCATTCAGATTTAGCCCCGCGGAATATTATTGTTCGCAATGGCAGAATTGTGGGAGTTGTTGACTGGGCGCTTGCAGGCTGGTACCCAGAGTATTGGGATCTAACAAAGGCATATTACACGTCATTCAAGGTGCCGGACTGGCCCGAGAGCATCAAACTCAAGCTTCCTTCATATGCGGACGAACTCGCGGCAGAACACCTTCTTTGGAGACTTTATGATGAGCCAGGAAATGTTTCGCGCAACTAGTTTGTTTCTTTATAATCACAAACATTTCTTGGGCTAGGGTTGGCCAGGTAATGGGGTTGGGACTAATACCCCTCAAAAAATATTTTCCCGACCTGACAAGACTCATCATGAAACACCCTCCAATTTCCACACACCAGTTACAACTATATTCAGTGAAACAACCTCTTTGCACACTCAGAATCATAGACTCTCACATCATATCATTACATCCTGCATCTACCTTCCAAGTGACATGTTGATTGAATTTAAGAAAAACCTAAATGTTTGCTGTTTGTCTCCAGAATACAACAATGACTGAAAAATCTCAAAGAACATGTGAATAAAGTTATATCATGACACTCAATATCTCATACTATGAAGAAAGGTATAGAGTCTCTAGACTCTTTAAAAGTTGAAATCATACTATATGAAGTTGAGATAGATGTGAAAGTCATTTCTCTCTTTATAAATAATAGATAACTGATGGCTATGATAGCATTTATTTAAAATTCCGAAAATAACTTGAAATGTCACTATAGTCCACCGTACTCACCCACACTCACCGTCACGTCGCGCGACCATCACTCTTGAAGCGGCAGCAACCTAGAGGCTCGACATGCGGTTGGGCACGTTGTAAAGTGGCTTAAGTATGACTGAGCGGACGGGAAGCCCTGTATTCCACTCCCCATGTTCGTATGTGATGGGACTGATGATAGTTTCATCTCTTATGGAACGGCTATGTGTATAGAGATCCATCCATTATCTTCCCTTGTTCGCCCATGAATCTGGAGCTGGGATAACCGATGAAAGACATACGATTAACTAACTACTACTAGAACAGTATAAAACCGCTGGTGTCATATTAACTAGGCCAGGAGACCAGCAGAAAGTGAAATGATTCAACTTAGATGGCAGTTTAATGTGTCTGCCTTTCTTCTAAGCTCTCTTCCTTTTTTATTTCTTTTGAAAAGTTGTTGACCTCAAGGGTGATTTTGTGATTTGGCTAGGAGAGCCACTAACAACTAACAACTTGAACCCAGAGAAGAGGGGGTATGTACTGTAATTTAGTAACTCAAGAACTTGGGGAGAGGACGACAACCCGAAGATCGTCAACGGTTGAATGATGGGCTGGGGTTCCTTTTGTTATTTTTGCACGACAAAGCTGTAGTACTGTATCTATTTTTCTTCTCTCATGACAGACACTTTCCTCAGGTAATCGAGACAAATAGTATGATAACGATTGGCATCAGCTTATTCCCGGCCGAAAACCCATGAAGACCAGACCACCATTCGCCCCTCATCCAGCTGACTTCAAACCAGCAGTATTAATTTAAAATACTAGTACTCAGGGAATCATCATCATGAGAGAGCCACACATACTGTACTTCAGAGAATACTGTAAAACACACAGCAGATAGAATGAGCACAAGGGTTACTTGATGAAACTACTAGTAGTAGTACTAAAAATCATCAGAGGGAGTAGCGGGAGAAGAGAGAGAAAGTGATTATCGGGCGGGACTTGGTGTTCAATCTTCCATACTAAGTAGTATTATTCAACCCAGTTACTAAATGTTATTGAATTTCAAGTTGAGGTATTGATCTTGATATCTCATCCTTACCACATATTTTATATAGTAGTTAGGTAGCAAGTTCCCGAAATTAATGGACCGCCTGTCGCGGGCAAGGAAAAAAATTACAGCAATCACCTAACTTAGTGCTCCGTTAGTCGCTCGATAGTACTAAACTTGGCCAATGGAGGTGAGTACACAGTACTTCCTGTGTACGCAGTAGTACGGGAGTACTCCGTACGGAGTATTGAAGAAGAAGGGGCCAGCTTGGCGTTAAGAAGATCTGTCCAAAGAAAGACCTTTTCAGTTTCCCCACAGTTTTAGTTGGAGATGCACGTTCATCATCTGACGATAAGCAACTTTGGGATTCGGAGTAGATGGAATGGAATGGGTGCATGTTGGGGATAGAGGGAAGTACTACTCCGTAGAGTTATAAGTTACCTGACATATTTCTTGATTTCTTACTGTTGTTTCTTCTTCTATGAGGCAACTTTACTACTTTATCATTTTTATCTCCATGTTGATAAGGACATTGTTACTACTACACTATTGTTGCACAGAAATTTGGAAAAAGCAAAAAGAAAGTTGATCCGCGGAAGGTGGCTTAACTCTAAATAGTTAGTTAGATTCTACCCTTAATATTTTAGCCCCTTTACCCCCCGCTCTTCCTTCTTCCTTCGTCGTCTTCCTCTCCGTTAGTCCAACCGTGCCACCACCAGTGTATCCACGAGACCCCTCCCAACGCGGTTTAGCTGGAGCTCGTTGACTTTTCTTCTCTTGTCCGCCGCCGAAAAAAGGTGAAGAAAAAGAAAATATGAATGAAGGGGGTCCCTGATGGACGGTTACACGTACATGTATGTACTCTGTACTCCGTACTGCACAGACATACGGGGAACAGTACATCTTTCTTCCCCTATTTTCAGAGCATGAACAGGTATCCTCGCATCCCGCGATTTGACTTCGCCTCCAAGGTTCCCCTCGCCCCTCATTTATCTTTGCGCGCGCGATCTCTCTCTCTCTCTCTCTCTCTCACGCACCTGTGACTCTACGTTTCCAACTGGGATTACGTAGTTTGGTTTTTAACAACAATAAACCTTGGTGGGGCTGTGAGGGTTAAATAATATCTGACATTGTTCCCCCCCCCCCCCTCCGCTCGCTCACTATCATTCGTATTATCCAGCCATCCACTCCTTGAAACTAGGATGGGCGACACGACAAGGCAACGGGATCGGGTTGGCTCAGACTATTACTGCATATATCTTGCTCCAAAGAATGGGTTCTGCAAAGTTTCTACGATCACTATATTATTTGGAACGGTAGTAGCCAACGATAACGCTGGATGACAGTCATGGCGTTTCCCTTTGGTGGAGAAATTGAAAAATGCGGGGGTGGCCATCATGCAGCGTCAGTCAAACCCACCTGTGCGCCATGGAGCGGTGGTTTGGTGGCGGTGATTGGATGGGATTTGCCCTTTTGTTTTGTTTTGTTTTTTTTTTAAGGAGGAACAAATGCATGAACTCAGCGGGACTAGCTAGCATTGTGCAGAATGGCTTTAATTCTTAGCCACCTTGTCTAGAGGTATGTACAGTACTCCGTACATAGAGTACAAAAGGGAAGCACGGGGTACGAAGTACACACACTGAAAGAGTACCTACTGTACTCCGTACAGGGGCCTGCGGTAGTTTCCTCTGTATCTTAGTTAAGGTTACAGTACCTTCCCTTAAACTTACCTAAGGAAGCCAGTCACCACCCCCTCTCCTCACCCTCTCCCTCTCTCCATCCTCTCCTCGTCTTGTCTCTTCTTCTTCTTCTTCTTCTTCTTCTCATATCCATCTGGTCTTCATATGCCATCGTTCTCTTCTCCCTATCATCTCTTCTATCCTCTGGCTGGTTGTGTTTCTGCGAGTTTACCTGAGGCTGGTTACATGTAGTTCCTGCCCTCCAAAATATTGGGGTTTTCGCCTGTCGCTCGCCTCTTGCGTCATCAGTGGTTGGCTCGTTGCCTCCCTCCCTTCAACGCGCCGTTAACAGTCACACCAGCGTTCCTCCTTTTCCCTCTCAACGACAGTTTTTTTGTTTCTTTTAGGAACTTTGGTTTCTTTAAGATTTTGAGTAATCGACAAAATTCCACCGCTAACAGCTTTGGTTGCTGCTGATAATCCCCTGAGGTCAAATCGATAAACAACCAAACATGCATCAATGTATATATACTACTATTGAAATCCTCCATTTTTTTAAAAAAAGTTTTATCTTGTTACTTCGTTAATATTTCCTATTGCTAATGCACCCTCTTTGTCAACAATAGACAATCCGTTTGCGAAAAGGGACACGTTCAGCAAAAATGCCATTACGGCATACCGAGTGCTGACCCCAATCTCTTGGTTGTTGGTGGTTGTGTTTGGCATATTTTACTCCGTCCGCAGGCCCGATGATGTCCCCCACGGATTCACCGTATGGGAACAGACACAGCGTAACCCCACTCCTTTTTCACAGAATAGTGTCGTGACTGGTATTTTCTGGTGAGTCTTTGTTAAAGGCTTTTAAGCTTTATATCGGGGTCTATGGCGCCCTCCCGGAAGTATAGATACATATGTATATATAGGATTCGGGCACTAATGTTTGTTCAGGATCGTTCTATTGCTCTCCCAGCTTGGCTACATCGCCAATCTGTTCTCCGCAAACCCTGCAAAAGTAACAGCCGCTGCAAATGTCGCCGGTTTCTACATCCTCAACAATCTCTTCGTCCTCGCTTTCATCCTTCTATGGGTTCGATCCAAGTTCTGGGGTGCAGAAATTATTGACATTGCTAACTTGATCAGTCAAGGCATTGTCTACTGGAAACATCACGATCTGCCGCTAGATATCCATCTCCCCGCTGTGGCTGGTCCCTATGCGTGGACTCTATCAACGCTTTTCTGGAACGGCGCTGTTGCAGTTGGAGGAGACAACACTGCCAAGAGGATCGTGGCTAATATTTTCATCTGGGTCATGTTCGTCTTTGGCCAGGGCCACATCACGCGTAGGGATGATTTTGCATATGGATATTCCTTGAGCTTGCTCACGCTTTGTAAGTTTCGTATGATTTGATTTTATATTAATGTCCATCTGCTAATGACAACACCGTGCCATCCAGCCCTGGCCCTTAAGCAGTTCTCGCTGAAGATCATCTCGCTCCAGTGGATTTTCGCGTTCGTAATCTTCGGTGTTTTCTTCGTCACCTCTCTCTCCACCTCTCTTGCCAAATATCACAACAGAGACTTCTTCTTCAGGAGCATCGCTGAGCCGGCTGACTCCGCTGATCGCGAACGCCAGCCATTGCTCAGCGAGGAGTAGAATCGTGGCATAGTGGCTTGCAACACCTGAACCGGAATGGAAGGAGTGGCTTTTCGTGGTTCAACGAACATAATGGTATCGACATGTTTAATGTTTCATTTTTCTTTTTCTTTTCGTTTTTACCTTTTTTTGCGCGTTTAATTCACGAAGAGCATTATGACCCGACCGTTTATTTGATGGGGAATTGCTGTGGCTTCAATTCCCGCTCTTGCATTTTTATTTTGTACCAGACCCCACGAAACGGTATGACGGTGAACGAGCTCGATCCTGCAGAGGCAACAATACTCCGTATTTCTCAATATCTAAATACGTCGAAAATGGGCACTATTTCCGAAAAAAATGAAAATTAGGCGGCGACGTGTTTGCCACAAATGCTCCCGAAGACAAACCCGAAAATTCATCAAATCAAAATCGAAATTGGCTGAGCTGAGACCCAAAAATTGAGTTCCTACCTAAATCAAACGCTGTGGGGCGTGAGTGTGGGGATGAGGAGGTGTGGGAGGCAGTCTTGATTTTTTTCTTCTTTTATCCAGACAGAACAAAAACTTAAATCGTCTCCATCTTCTTTCTTAATTCCTCTAAAACAACTTCAATGTCCGGCCAATAATCAATCAAAACCTGCCTACACCGTCCACACGGGCTCAACACTTTCCGCCCCTGATCCCCAACCGCCACAACAGCTACTAACTTCAAGTTCTTGGGTGACTCGCCCTCCTCCTCCTCCTTTCCTCCCTTCTCCCCCGCTGTCACATCCGCAGTGGTGGCAGAAACGACCCCACCAGCCGCCGCATTGCCCAACATAACCAATTCCGCACACGGCCCGCCGGTGAAGTGGTACACATTTACGCCGGTGAATATACGACCGTCGCTGGCAAGGCCGGCACTGACGACGGTGTGGTCTTCTTGTGCGGCGGGGAGGCGGGAGAGGATTTCGTTGGCGGCGGCCAGGAGGGGTTTGAGGGGGTGTGGTTGTGTCATTTTTATTTTATTTTTTTCTTCTGATATAGTACTATTTGATATAGTATCGGATGTATGTAATGTATATATATATTCAACAATAGAATGGGAATGGGTTTGAAATTCGCGATTTTGTGTTTTTTGGTGATTTGGGGATATATATTGTATTATTTTGCCTTTCGTTATCAATTAACAGTGGCTGGAATTGTACCCTTTAATATACTCCGGAACATGTATTCGATACTATACCCGAATCGCTCCCCGACTTTTATGTCGAGCTTTTTGGGTTCGTCATCCCCTTTCAGGGTTAGTTTGCGAAAGTTCTACTCAGTAACTTAACAAGTGCTAACTACAGGAGTACTACTAAATACCTGCTACGGATCAATTTATCCTAGGTTGTCACCTACCCAGAAATTTAGACAAAAAGCAAACCCATAATAGCTCATCATGAAATTCACACACACACACACATATATATATATATTCTATTTCTGCTGCCGCACCATAAAACAATTAAAATAACAAAGCTCTGCAATTACCACTACTAACTACATCCATACTAAAAATGATTTAGTAATTAACTACAACAAAAATCAATAAAAAATATAAAAATATATAATAAAAATCTTCGAAATACACCTATATAAAATACTAACTAGTAGTAGTAGCTACTCTCATCCCAGTAGGTACATATGTAGAAAACAGAAAGTAGGAAGTACTTAATTTAAACAGAGCAAAACCGAATAGAAAAATAGAAAAAAAAAACCTAAACATTAACGTAACATTTAAGTCTCGTTCGTAATGAAGAATACTACAATTTCAACGTGGGAAAAAGAAAGGCTGGTTTCCCTAGGCATGGGAAAGAATGGCTGGCTGAGAAATGAATTGTCTGCATTATTGCCGACGGAAGACAAAAAGTACACCCGCGCACATTGAATGCTCTTGCCGCCATGGGCGTCTATCAGGATGGGATCGCGAAGAACATTGTCAACCAGAAACCGGTCAATGCGCATGTTTACGAATACACAACTCAAGTTTCCTTGGACCCGGATCTTAAATTCAAAGGTGCAGAAAAGGGAATAATGCCATGTCAGATCATCTTCTGTCTGAAGGAACGCAATGAGAAGAAACTCAATTCTCACAGGTGGTTCTTCAACGCGTTCGGCCGCGCCTTGACCCCGAACGTCTGCATTCTCCTTGACGTCGGTACTAAACCTGCGCCTACAGCTCTGTACCATCTTTGGAAGGCTTTTGATCAAGACTCCAACGTCGCAGGAGCCGCTGGAGAGATCAAGGCGGGCAAGGGTAAAGGTTGGCTAGGCTTGCTTAACCCGCTCGTCGCGTCTCAGAATTTTGAATATAAGATGTCGAATATTCTCGATAAGCCCCTCGAGTCTGTTTTTGGATACATTACTGTACTCCCTGGTGCGTTGAGTGCGTACCGCTACCATGCTCTGCAAAATGATAGTACAGGCCATGGGCCGTTGAGCCAGTATTTCAAGGGTGAAATGCTGCATGGGAAGAATGCGGACGTGTTTACTGCCAATATGTACCTCGCGGAAGATCGAATTCTGTGCTGGGAGTTGGTGGCTAAGCGGGAAGAAAAATGGGTGTTGAAGTTTGTGAAAAGTGCAGTTGGAGAGACTGATGTTCCCGGTATGTTCTGATGTTTTTTGCTGATCGTGACCACATATTTTTTCTTCTTCTTCTATCTACGTTCTTGTGTGTTTTAACCTCATTGTGCTATTGTAGATACTCTGCCTGAGTTCATTTCTCAACGACGAAGATGGCTCAATGGCGCGTTCTTCGCGGCCGTATATTCGCTCATTCATTTCCGCCAAATTTGGAAGACGGACCATACTATCATGAGGAAGATCCTGCTGCATATCGAATTTGTGTATCAGTTTGTTTCCTTGGCGTTTACTTTCTTTTCCTTGGTAAGTAAAGGACCCAAATAGGAATATATAGTCGAGTGGGCAGGTGTGAGCTGACAATGATCTGTTTGGGCATATATAGGCGAATTTCTACCTTACCTTCTACTTCATTGCGGGTGCCTTGTCTGACCCTATGAATGACCCCTTCGGACATAATATCGGAAAATACATATTTATTATATTGAGATATGCCTGCGTACTCCTTCTTTGCCTGCAGTTCATTTTGTCGATGGGTAATCGGCCTCAGGGGTATGTGCCTTAGCTCGATCACTCCCTCTTCTACCCCATTAACCCGAGTCACTGACGATTACATCTTTTTAGTGCCAAAAAAATGTTCATGTCTGGTATGATTGTGTACTGTGTAATCATGGTTTACACTATCTTTTCTGCACTGTACATGGTCATCACGCAGTTTAAAGCCAGCGAAGCTCCGCTCAAAGAACATCTACAACTGGGCAACAACACCTTTACCAACATCATCGTCTCCACCCTCTCGACAGTTGGTTTGTATTTTTTCATGTCCTTCCTCTACCTAGATCCTTGGCACATGTTCACCTCGTCGGCACAATACTTTGCACTGCTCCCTAGCTACATCTGCACCTTGCAGATATATGCCTTCTGTAACACTCACGACGTCACCTGGGGCACCAAGGGTGACAACGTCATCCACACCGACCTCGGTGCCGCGCGCACCACGGGCTCATCTACCGTGGAACTAGAAATGCCCTCAGAACAACTCGATATTGACAGTGGATACGACGAGTCGCTGCGCAATTTGCGCGACAGGCTCGAAGTACCCCCACCGGAGCCCTCTGAGGCACAGATGCAGGAAGACTACTACCGTGCCGTGCGCACGTACATGGTGTCTGTATGGGTTGTCGCGAACGCGATCCTGGCCATGGCGGTGTCGGAGCCTTCACGGAGAAATCCGGGGGCAATAACGGGTACCTGGCCTTTGTGTTGTGGAGTGTAGCAGCGCTGGCATTGTTTCGAGCGTTGGGATCCGGGGCGTTTGCGGTGTTGAATGTTGTTCATCAGGTTATGGAGGGGAAGATGAAATTTGAGGCGGCAGGAGGCACGGGGTATGGATATGGCGGGTTTTTGGGCTCTGCTGGCAGCAGCGGCGGCGGGAAGAGTATCGGGACTAGGTCCAGTGGGGCGGGGAGCTCTGTTGGGCGAACGGCTACTACTGGGAGGAGTGTTGGGGAGACAGTGAGTGATTGGGCGAGTGAGGTTGGTTGGACGGTGAAGCGGACGGTAGGGAAGTTGAGGTTCTGGAGATGAATGTGTTTCTCCTCTTTTTCTTTTCTTTTTTTTTCCTTGTCTTGGGTTGGATCTTGTTTGATGGATATGGAAGGCTTTTCTATTTTTTTCTATTTTTTCTTGATGATTTTCGGTAATGATCTCTTTGGTTCCCAGGTTTACCTTTGTGTTGGGTGTTTATAATAATGGGTATGTATGTATGTAATGTTTTCATGTTTATGTATGTTTTCGATATGCTTTTGTCAAAGTACTATATAAAATCCTTCCCCTCCCCGCGCCCCACTCGCGGGAACTTTTTTTTTCTGCTACATACTCTGCCTCTCAAGCCCGTAACAACACCCACAATTAGTATATACGTGCCTATCCTTAAACTCCATAACAGAATTAAACTCTACAGTCATACACCCGCTTTATTCAGTTATTCCATAGAGAAAGCCCGCTGCATGACTCTCTTTTTCAACCGGCAGTCTAGATTTTGGAAATTGTTATAAATCTAGTTGAAACAGTCCACTCCAAATATCCGTATGCACGAAATTACCATGAGAAATCAATACGAAAACCAAAAAAAAAGTTCCCGCGAGTGGGGCGCGGGGAGGGGAAGGATTTATATAGTACTTTGACAAAAGCATATCGAAAACATACATAAACATGAAAAAGTACATACATACATACCCATTATTATAAA